>JAGFPH010001995.1:203400-218598 GCA_018207615.1 Philaenus spumarius
AGTTTGATTTCTACGGGCATTGAAACTGATTCAGATAGAGTTTGTAATTTTCTAGGTACAGATTCTTTTACAGAACCACAAATTCGAAAATGTCTGTATAACGTTGTCCGTCTGTAATAATTGTTGCATTTTGGACAAGCTGTAAATCCACTTAGTTTTTTCCCTCTAAAATTTCGACGACTTACAATATTGTTTCCTTTATTAACGTTGTAAGATGTGTTATAAAATATTGTTCCCCTACCACGAATAGCATTTAATATGGCGTGTCTTTCTTTGCTATTTTTGGTTGTCGATAGCAGTTGCAATTAAAAAAGTTAAGTTCAAATATAAAATACCCCTTATACATTTGTTCAAAGAGTGTATTACAGATGTTAAATCTAATTTTATATAAACACAGCTTTATACAAAGCGTATGTTTTCAACAGATATCGTTATAATTAAATATAAATAAATCGATTTAAAAAAGTCAAATTCAAATACAAAATACACTTTACAAAGCGTCTGTTTTCAATAAATATAATTTAAAATATAAATATAAATAAATCGATTTAAAAAAGTCAAGTTCAAATATAAAATACCTCTTATACTTTGTTCAAAGTGTGTTTTACAGATATTGGATTTAATATCATATAAACATTGCTTTATACAAAGCGTCCGTTTTCAACATATATCATTTAAAGTAACATATAAATATAAATTAATCGATTTAAAAAAGTCAAGTTCAAATATAAAATACCTCTTATACATTTGTTCAAAGAGTGTATTACAGATGTTAAATCTAATATTATATAAACACAGCTTTATACAAATCGTCGGTTTTCAACAGATATAGTTATAATTAAATGTAAATAAATCGATTTATAAAAGTCAAATTCAAATATAAAATAATACACTTTGTTCAAAGTGTGTTTTACAGATGTTGAATTTAATATCATATAAACATTGTTTTATACAAAGCGTCTGTTTTCAACAAATATAATTTAAAATATAAATAAGTCGATTTAAAAAAAGTCAAGTTCAAATATAAAATACTTCTTATACTTTGTTCAAAGTATATTTTACAGATGTTGAATTTAATATCATATAAACATTGTTTTATACATAACGTCTGTTTTCAATATACCGGGTGTTCGGAAAGTCTGGAAAAGGCTTCATATTTCATATATAAGGACAATTTGAATGTAGATGTGATTCAGGAACCCATTCTATGTAAAAATACTATTTTATTCGGATTTCAAAAAATTTATCAGCCATTTTGAATGTAACTTTTTTTTTTAATGGGAAGGTTGTCATGTGATACATCATTTCGATGTAGAATTTCAAGATAAAACCAACGGTGAAATTTGCACATCCATATCTTTAACCGATTATAAAGAGCGGCCAAAAAACAACGAAATCGTGTTTTCCGATTTTGCCCCATTTTAATGTACAATTTTAAGAAAAAATATTAATTTTTATGCTTTTTGGATTTCGAATTAAATAAACTTTTAAACGATATGCCACCCAACGATATTTGGGAGTATTTAAAATGTTTGAATTACAGCCATTTTTATTTTTTAAAACCGATTTTGAGTGGTTCAACCAAATATTGTTGTATGGCATATCGTTTGAAAGCTTATTTAATTAATAGTAAATCCAAAAATAATAATAATTAATATTTTAAAAAAATAGTACAGCAAAATGGGGCAAAATCGGAAACACAATTTCGTTGTTTATGGCCGCCATTTTAATCAGTTAAAGATATGGATGTGCAAATTTCACCGTTGGTTTTCTCTTGAAATTCTACATCGAAATGATGTATTAAATGATGTACCACCTTCTCAATTAAAAAAAAAAGTTACATTCAAAATGGCGGATAAATTTTTTGAAATCTTAATAAAATAGTAATTTTACATAAAGTAGGTTCTTGAATCACACCTACCTTCAAATTTTTATTATATACGACATATGAAACCTTTCGTATATACAAACTTTCCAGACTTTACAAACACCCGTGTATAACGTTTAAAATAAACAACAAAAATATTAAATTTAGAAAGACAAGTGCAAACTCAAAATTACCTCGTGTACTTTACCCGTAACTATATAATTATTGTAGTTCAAATTATAAAAATGTATATTTATTTATTGTTAATTTAGTATAGGGTACAAAAATGTTCTAACTATTTAGTTTACATTACAATATAACAATGGTGGCCCATTAAAAAAAGACACTGTATAGGAGCCTATAGGATACGACACTTTGTTACGATGTTTTAAATCTGCAAACAACAAACATTTTTACACTTATTTTTTGGAATTGCGTCTAATTTCATTAACTACCCAAGCTTTTACCTGAGCTACAGTTCTTCCTTGTATCTCCTTATTTTGCCTAATTAATTTTGCACATTCTAGAGGAGTCGGTAAGTATTTTTCCTGTAGATGTTTTGCAAAATATTTTTTTGCAATATGTCTTTCGGGTGTTTTCCATGTTTTTTTGGTTCCTACTTTCCTTTTTGGTGGTGTATCTTTTTCCATTCTTTTTTCTATTAAATCTTCCGATACACTGTCCTCCGATTCTCTATCTTCATTACCTTTCTCAACTACATCTACTGTTTCTTCTTCATTTATTGTTATATCGACATTAATTTCGTCCAGTTTTTTTTTCCTTTAAATTGAGAAATAGTCCCATCCTCCAAAGATATTAATAACTGCGATATTCGAGCTAAATGTATGGCTTCGCTTGGCAGCCTGTAGAAGTTTCTATGAGTCGCAATATCATGACCCATAAAATCCGCAAGAATGTTCATATCATTTTCTGTGAAACTCATTGCCTGCGAAATCGTTGCAATGTGTTTTCGTAGTCTAGTTCCCGTAAGGAGCTGTGGCTGTTCGGCTCCGCAGTCAAAAGCTGCATCCCTCATAGATTTGCTAGCATTAAAGAACAATCCTTTGCCCCTGCCAAAAACATATGTATTACTTGATGATACGCCTGCCTTGTTTCTTATCTTCAAAATAAACTTGATTTGTTCCACTTGTAGTTTGCTTATCAAAAGTGAAACAGGTCTATTTAACTTCCCTCTAATTTCCATCCTCATAAATCTGGACGATATTACTTTTTCAGCAGGATTTAGATTTTCGTAATCGTCAGTGTCCTTTTGAATCGAATGTCTTTTAACAAAATCACTGATTAAAAGTTTTTCTAACTCTCCAACTCTTTTTCTGTTAAAAATTAACAATTGCAGCATCACTGCACGGTTTAGATTTTCGTAATCCATATGTGAAAATTTATTTTGCAAATTTTTATAAGCTGTACTAGCTTTCTCGTTTAAGTAATGATTTAATTTAAGAATGTCACCTGTCAATGGTAGCAGTCGAGGCTTTCCCCACTTAGTTTTCGCAACTTCAGTTAATGCGGTTTTCCCCAAACTAAAATAAAATTCATGGTCGTATACTTGGATCCATTCATCTGTTTTGCGTTTCATGTCTTCGTTTTCTGTTTTGATGTAGTGTACGCGTAACCGTTGCGCACATAGTTTCATTGCTGTTCCAAGTGCTGATACTAGAGAAGGAGCTCGGAATGTCCCATTATGAAAACCAGCTGCTTGGTTTACAGCTTCCATAAAACAATCAAAGTGGTTTGGTCTTAAAGCAACATCTAATGATTTAATTTCTTCTTTTATGCTTTGCATTATAATGACTAAATTAGCAATTTGTCTTAACTTTGTTCGTATCATATTATTCAAGTGTTTTTCGGATTTATGCCTAGTACATAAGTAGTTACCGTAGCTAATAATCCATGGATCATTTTGGATAAAGTCATTAACTTTATCTTTCTTCATCCCTGGCAAAATTTCTTTTTTCATTTTTTCTGATGCCTGCAGTTTGATTTCTACGGGCATTGAAACTGATTCAGATAGAGTTTGTAAATTTCTAGGTGCAGATTCTTTTACAGAACCACAAATTCGAAAATGTCTGTATAACGTTGTCCGTCTGTAATAATTGTTGCATTTTGGACAAGCTGTAAATCCACTTAGTTTTTTCCCTCTAAAATTTCGACGACTTACAATAATGTTTCCTTTATTAACGTTGTAAGATGTGTTATAAAATATTGTTCCCCTACCACGAATAGCATTTAATATGGCGTGTCTTTCTTTGCTATTTTTGGTTGTCGATAGCAGTTGCAACACTTCTTCCTCTTCTTTGTGATTATTTTCAACGTGTCTCCCAAAATTAATAACTAATTTTTTACAATAAATGCAAAAGTACCGTTTTCTGCCTCCGGTTACTTCGTCCTTACACTCTACCATTTCACTAATAGATGGGGTGTCAGATGATGGCTCGTCATCTTCGTGCACCAAATCTTCATAATTTTCGCTGTCAGTTGATGGCTTCATAGCAGAAGTGCTAGGAACTGGCTCATACAAAGGTTGCTCATTTTTTTTATTCTTCTGTTTTGTGTTATGAGGGGGTGAAGTGGCAAACAATTTTCTTTTCACTCGTCCTGTAACAGACATTCATTATAATAAAGTGAGTAAGTGAACCAAATTAAAATTTATATTTAAACATTTTGTATTAACTTTTACTTTTACTATAACATACCATTACAACAATTCGAAAAAGAATATGTATAAAGTATATGCCAATTAATTAAATTTACTTATTTTGTATGGTGTATAGTTTGAATGGTATTATAAACATAAAATAAGTTTCAATTGTCAAATCAGAGAAATTAGTAATTTTATCTGTAAGAAGTTATTATTTGCTAATATTTCAAGTGCAATATATTAAAAAAATACAACATTCTTTATGGTATCAATTAATTTGACTTGATAAATAAACCAAAGTTTTTTTACGAAATGTAAAATCAAAACTACTAATTTGATCAGTATAGAAAAAAAATATTAATGGTTAAACCACATTTTATTTGTGAAAAAAATATTTGTAAAATATTAGTTTACAACATAATTGTTACTTATATGTTTACAAATTGGAAATTTTTTTTAAAAAAACATTAGCAATTTGAACCTTACCAACTATAAGATGATACATTTTGTTTACCAATAGTGATTAAATGATTAATTAACATAATTTTTTAAGACACATTTTTAAATGTATAAATAAATTAAATATTTTGAAACATTAAAATAAAATTTTAAATTAAGGTATTGTTTATTTTGACTTCAATCTTTTTCCATCCATTGCATGCCAAATAAATTATTTTAGCATTTTTCTTGTTGCAAATAAATATTGTGTATTTTTCATTTGTATAAAATCATTTTAAATTTCATTTGTTGCGCTTGCTTACCACCTAATTTTCAGTAAATATTATGCAAACAAGATATGTGGTACATCGAACCTAATATATGTAAATTAAATCATAAAATTGTTGTCAAATTGTATTCATATTTTGCTAATCCGGTATTGCAACATCTCATCTCATCAATACATATTATCATACATACATAGTAGTATACATACATAAATAGTAAAAAACCCGTAAGCAGCACTGCCGCATTACTATAATAGCCGAATTTTCTTATCAGGAAATAACTAGTATTATGTAAGAGAGATTCCTATGCATTTTGTTCCTTGTTGCGGAAATTGTTCCAAATATATCTTTGCACAGGATTATAGTAAATTTAATTGTCTTTTGAATGATATAGCTCACAAATTGCACTTGAGTTTATGAGTGGGAGAAATTGCGTAATTACCTTACATTGATAATACAAAAAAAAATTAACTGGGTGTGCTTAAGACCACACGTTGGAAGTGATAACTTCTATGACTAAGGGGATTTTTAACTCGGTAAATGTGTACAATTATAAGGATTATAAAACTGTAGGCCTATTTGTTCAAATTGTTTATTTATATCCGTTATTATATATTTAAAGAAAGGTAAAAATATTATCTTTTAGTTACCTTTTATTTCATATTGATAGATCAAATGATTTAGAAGTTGTTAATATTACAGTAAAGAAATTAATAATCAAATATGTTATACAAAGATGTACGAATGTTTGCGAAGTTAAACAGTAGGTATCCTTCTTTAAATTTGTATAAACGAATATATTGATGATCAAAGGTTAGTTTTATATACAGTTTATAACCCCAAAGCAAATCTTATAACTTGTAGAAGCCCATATAACTTATAGTTATAGAAGCCTACATTAGTTGTATAACTAATATATAAGAAAATTAACATCACAAGAAATTTTAATGGTTGAAGTTGTAAACATAACCCCAAAATATAATCTACGCTGGGTTTTGTTTAAGAATTACAGATGATGGGCGAAATCAGCTGTTATATTATATTAACTAATTCTTATGTGTTAATTTGATTGCTATGCAAATAAATGTAAATAATGTATTAATAATATTCCCTCTCCACGATCTGACTTTTGTCTAAACAAAAGCGTGACGCGAGATCTCGCGAGAAATCTGGCGTGACGCGAGATTTCGAAAACATAGCCAAGTCGAAAGTGCCCAACAGGAAAATAGAAGTTATCACTTCAAAAACATTTATCAGGAGATTTCCATCAGTTTTGTTCTTTGTTCCAGGGACTGTACCTGAATTACCTTTGCACAGGATTGTAGTGAATTTAATTACCTTTCGAACAATATAGCTCAAAAAGTGCACACTGGCTTATGAGTGGGAGTAATCGAGCGAAAACCTGACATTTATAATGAAAAAATCATTTATCGGGAGTTTCCTATCAATTTTGTTCTATGTTCCGGGGACTGTACCTGAATTACCTTTGCACAGGATTGTAGTAAATTTAATTACCTTTCGAACGACATAGCTCAAAAAGTGCACACTGGCTTATGAGTGGGAGTAATTGCGCGAAAACCTGACATTTATAATGAAAAAATCATTTATCGAGAGTTTCCTATCAATTTTGTTCTTTGTTCCGGGGACTGTACCTGAATTACTTTTGCACAGGATTGTAGTAAATTTAATTAACTTTGAACGATATAGCTTAAAAATTGCACACTGGCTTATGAGTGGGAGAAATTGTGCAAAAACCTGACATTTATAATGAAAAAATCATTTATCGGGAGTTTCCTATCAATTTTGTTCTTTGTTCCGGGGACTGTACCTGAATTACCTTTGCACGGAATTGTAGTAAATTTAATTACCTTTCGAACGATATAGCTCAAAAAGTGCACACTGGCTTATGAGTGGGAGTAATCGCGCAAAAACCTGACATTTATAATGAAAAAATCATTTATCGGGAGTTTCCTATCAATTTTGTTCTTTGTTCCGGGGAATGTACCTGAATTAATTTTACACAGGATTGTTTTAAATTTAATTACCTTTCGAACGGTATAGCTCAAAAATTGCACACGGGCTTATGAGTGGGAGAAATTGTGCAAAAACCTGATATGGATAATTACAAAATCATTTATCGGGAGTTTCCTATCAATTTTGATCCTTGTTTCGGGGATTGTACCTGAATTACTTTTGCACAAGATTGTTGTAAATTTAATTACCTTTCGAACGATATAGCTCAAAAACTGCACACGGGTTTATGAGTGGGGGAAATTGTGCAAAAACCTTACATTTATAATGAAAAAATCATTTATCGGGAGCTTTTTATCAATTTTCTTCCTTGTTCCGGGGACTTTACCTGAAATACCTTTAAACAGGATTATAGGAAATTTAATTACCTTTCGAAAGATATAGCTCAAAAATTGCACACGGGCTTATGAGTGGGAGAAATTGTGCAAAAACCTTACACGAATAATGAAAAAATCATTTTTCGGGAGTTTTCTATCAATTTTGTTCCTTGTTCCGGGGACTGTACCTGAAATACCTTTGCACATGAGTGTAGTAAATTTAATTACCTTTCGAACGATATAGCTCAAAATCTGCACAAGGGCTTATGAGTGGGAGAAATAATGCATTTTCCTCGCTCTAACTTTGCCATTTTGATTTGAATCAAACGACCCGCCATTTTGTGTAAAATCGTAAAATGAAAATATTAGTGTCTGGGACATCCTACAAGGACCCTTCCACTAAAATTTCAGCTATTTTGAAGCATATTTACTACCATTTTATCAAGGTGGGAAAAACTCATATACTTATATACCGTTAAATCCCTACCCAAAAACGATTAATCGGTATAACTCCACCATTTTGAATCCGATCGAAAAACAAAAAAAAAGTATATCTGAAGAATCCTACTAGGACCCTTTCACCAAAAAATCATCAATTTTGAAGCATATTTACTACCACTTATCAATCCGGGAATAAAACAGATATATATATATATATATATATATATATATATAAAGTAATTTTCAAATTGGGTCGAGTGTATTAGCTCTTATTTTCTTCAAAAATTCGGCTAAAATCAGAAGGACAACAATCGGTTGGGATTATTCTCCGTGAATCAACATCGCACAGAATTAGAATAATAAGTAAATAAGTACAAATAGTGCAGTGGTATAAATATATTGTTTTCACGATATAAATTTAGAAAAGGTTTGCTTACTAAAATTTTGGCATATTAAAACTATAGGTACTGAAAATGTGTGCCTTACCGTCTTCTCCTGAAAGATTTCGCTCATCACTGTATGTCTGAGTATATTTTTCAAATGTTGAAGGGCTGCAGGTTTGAACGAACTTGTCCTTTTTAAATGTAGATTGTCCTCCTCTATCGTCTGGGATAAAATCTTGCTGGTAATTTGTAATTATTTTATCAACTCTTATGGTTTTTGTGAGTAATTCGGTCATTTCGTTTTTATCTGTAACAAAAAAAAAAAAAATAACAAAAACAAATTTCGTTGTTTTCTGGAGATCTAAAACAACGTAACAAAGTATTGTAACCTATAGGCTCCTATATATTGGAATTTTAGATTGATAAAGATCAATAACAAGTAAAACGTTTTGTGCACATTGCTAAAAGACTGTATTTTTCATTTGTCCAGCAATATTTATTTGTTATGAAAATATTTATAAGTCGATAAAAATTAGATTTAGTACTAAACGTTTGACAAGTAAAAGCTTCATTTCCCACTTCTTTAAAACGTTGACTAATTAAAATTCTTAATGTGAAATGTGTCAAGAAAAATATAGTTTTAGGGAAAATTTCCGAGGATAGTAGTAATACATGTTTTGTAATTTTAAAACCGAACTAAACATATCCAACAAACGAGTATTTATAATAATGCGTAAAATTAAGTAAAAGATGCATATTTTATTTTCGATTCATTTACTAATTAAACATAGTTTTAGTAAGGCTGAATCTTTAAAAATTATAACTAAATTATGACTACGGTATGTATGGTGTTAAGAATCTAAATTAAATGGTTAGTACATTTTTGTATTCTATATTATGTTGAGAATAAATATGGTGAACATAGAAGTTAGTAATTTGAACATTAATGAGACTTACCTCCTTGACCCAGTATAACAGCAACGTAATATTTCTCTTTATATGGAGCGTTGACTAAATCATCGTCATCAGTTTGTTTAATTTTACGTGTAGGACAAGATATGACAATATTAAGTCTTCCACAAATCTAACGACAGAATAAGCCATTGTTGGCTAACCTCTTTGTTAAAAATCTGCGAAAGAAAAAATGTGGTACATATAATTTATTATAAAGGTTTTGAAATAAAGTTCTATAATTATTTTAATGTTTTAATATAAAATAAAACAATTTTGAATTATATATTGCACCCATTATTTTATAAGTTCAATAATTTTAGGCTGACAAATTTCAATATCTGATTCAGTAAACGCTTATTTTAGTATGTGAGAGTATAAATAATAATGGAATATCGGTGTAGAAATTTAAATTCATGTTTTATCTTTTAACTAGACTTTGAAGACGATATTTATAAACCTGGAATGTTTGAAGCATAAATGTACGTTTTTTACACAAAAATGCCTGCCTAGTTCATAAGTGTAGCTGGTTTAATTGTGATAATTTTCTATATATCGAATTCAAACTTAGTATTGCTATTATAAAGAATATTTTAAAACTATATAGCAAGTTTACCAATTTAGTATCATAAAAATTAGGAAAACTTAAGAGCCATCACACTTGTAAATGGTTATAACGATTTAGGTTTATCGAACGCTCCAACACATTTTATCTGTTCCAGTTAAGTCAATTTTCAGAATATCAATATGAATATTTTTTTAACAAGTTAAACACAACAACATTTAATACGCTCAGTAAGAATGAACTATTTTTATATGTTTTTTTAAAAGCGAAGCGCTTGAAGAAAATCTAGTTTTTGATCTATCTCGTTTTGGCTCTAACGGATTTAAGGACACAATTTTCGAAACTTTCCCTAGTATAATCTTGGAAATCAGAACAGAATTTGAAATCATAATTAATTGTCGTTTGCTATAAATAGTTTAGAAACGATATTTAAGAAAATAATACTATTTAAAAAATAATCTGCAGCCGTTCAACACGAAAGTTTTGAAAAAAACTAAGCAAACCTAAGAATATACTTTTTTCCTTAAAGTATACACTAAAAGTGACACGTGTTTTTTAAAAGTAAATTAGAAAAAAGTGCATGCTCCTTGTTCTTGTTGACATAATATTATGTTAACCCTTAAGACCAAGTTTCAAGTTGATTTTAAAAAACGTTTTCAAACTGTAGCCGTTTGAAATTCTTTAGAGAGGCCGAACTCTTAAAATAGGGATATAAGTTCAAAATATGCATTTTAACTTTCAAGCCAAGGTTGAATTCGGTATATTTGAAATCGCCAATTCAGACCAGTTACACCTAAGGAAGAGACAGCTGTTTTCTGTGAACACAACGCACAGTTATTTTTCAAGCAAACCCGGTTTCGTCAATTTACAAGGTATCGTCTTCAATTCTGTTAACTTCGATAACAAAGTTAAAATAAATTTGAATTTAGAAAAATGTTGGAAGAAGATTGTCTTTCCGCGCACTTATTATGAATGTTGGAAGAAGATTGTCTTTCCGCGCACTTATTATGTTTGTGAACATAAAAGATATGTAATACAGCAAAAAGTTTCTTTGGTGACCATAGGTCTTAAAATATTATCATTTAAAACATATTGACTTTTTAACACATACACTTATAATTATGATATACATACTCCAATCAAATTCCCAGTTTTAAGAGATTTTATTAAAACCTATTTAAAATCAGACTTTAGAATTGGTTAGCGAAGTTTTTCTAAATATTAAAAAAAAAACAATATTTAAATTGTTGTGTTGCCTCTATCTCTCTTCTGAAGTGAAGCTAGCAGTGATTCTACGGTAGATTGCTGGTAGGCTAGTCAATCCTGTAAGTTTGATGTAGGCCTATATGCTGTGTTATTAATTTTCATCTTAAACCATTTAACTGTAGAAAGAGAATACATAAATTATGTTTTACAACAGTATAATGTATTATTTAATTATCAAAAGTATTGAAACTAATTTTGTAGTTATTACTGCATCTAAACGTGTCTTTAAAAAAAAGGATGGACACTGTGTAGTGGTAGGCCAACTGTACATCACCTTCTATAACCATTGTAATATAATGATGTGTTTATTTGACGTTCTTAGAATTAAAACGCAAACTTTAGTTATTATTTTGAATTTAACAATTTAAGTTAATTTAAAGTACTGTATTTTATTTTAATTTTATTTATCATTAAAATTCAAATACGCAAAAATTATTTGTTAAATTTTAAATGTTTTAATTGAATGTACAAATCGAAACAATGTTTCTTATCTGGAACCACCGATCTCTCGACAGCAATATCCTTTGACCGACAAACTTATCTGCCGATTCAGACTCTCTTCACCTTCCCTTCGTTGAATCGCTGGCAACATCGCCGGTCGACAAGAGTCAGCCGATAATCGCCCAATCTGAACTTACATTAAATCGTTTACGTTTACAGACGTAACTACAGTTCCGTTCACTTTCCTGTAGTTTGTTACTGTGATTAGTTTAGGATGAAAGGCTTAGAATTTATAAGTTTTAAGCCGGGCTTCTTTAAGAAACGAAGAGCTCTAAAATTATTTATTGTCTTTTATATAATGTTGTTGTGCAACGTTTTTTATATAAATATTACATTGAAATGAACTAAGGCAGCTATTATTAATCTTGTGGATTTTTTTACAAAATTAACAAAATCAAAACGGACAAATTGTAGGTAAAATAACACTCAAACGGCATAAACACATACAATAGATCATTGTTAGGTTAAACTTCATGCCAGTTTGAACTCAATCGGTCAAAATGTTCTCTAGATATGAATTATTTTGTAAAAGAAACAAAATGGCGGATAACTGGAAAACAATGCTTTTTTGGACCTATGTACTACAACGGGCAAAACCCGTGTAAATCCGGAAATTTTGAAATTTTATTGAAATATGTAAAATGCAAGATTTCTGGGCGACCATGTGGATGAACCCAATGTAGCGCGGCCTTGAACAAGTCCCGGCGAGGTGGTTGTTATCGTACAGATGGAACTATTGAACCCGAGCTTGTTCGGGATTGTAAAATGAACTTAGAATAAAATCAAAGATTTTTAGGGAACACCTGGATCCAGGACTATTACGTATTTGGGTTCTATGGCGGGAACACATTACGCTAATCACGGGTGTGTTGTACGTATGAGACTCAGGTCGTAATACTAAACGGTGATGACGTAACCATCAAGTAAAGTCGGGGGAAAATTTCAAATTTCCTCAAAAGCCTGGAAGGGAGGTATTTTTGTAAGGAGCAAAATAAGGCCTATAAAAAAGGTGGTATGACAAAAGGTCATAATTTCAATATTTAGCGAATCAGGGTAGAAACACTGACGCTAAAGTCAATTAAAGTTAAAGTTTAATAAAGTTTAATGAGTACATGTTATTAAGAAGGATTAGTTGCTTAGGAAAAGCAAAAGAAAATTCAAATAAAATAATTATTATGAATGGTAGGAGTTTTCACACCTGGCGGTTAAGTCAGTAGGGAAAATTGTATTTTTTAAACTATGAATCTAAAGTAATAAAGCAGGGAGGTAAATTGATTATTGTAAAAACCAGTATTTTAAATAAATTAACGGTATTTAACGTAAATGTAAAACTTGGAAAATCGTATACTTTTAAATGGCAAAAACTTCGTTACAAAACCTATTATAGAAATCAGACTTCGGCTATTGTCACAACAACAATAGACCTTCAGGAAAATGAAAATGAAAATTTAAAATAATGAAAATGGAAAATTTTTAAAAGAAAATGCATTGGGAAAACGCTAGGGAAGGCCTAGGAAGAGAATGGAGCGTCCTACAACTTTCATTCAAGTCTCTAAAAAACAGGAAAAAAACACAGTTTAAGAAAAGCTATTTCGCGGGAAAATCCCATAAAACCGCGAGGAGTTAGAAAGGAAAGTTGAAAATTCGCACAGTAGAATAGGAGAGGAAGGGTTAGGAACCACGTAAAGCGCTGAGCCAATCAGAGCGGAGAGGAGCTTTGGCGGCCGGAACAAGGATGTAGCATTCAAATAATTTAAGAAGTTTAAGCCTTAAAACTACGATAAACAAAATAAAAATAAAGGATTTAAATGTATTGCTAAACAAAGGATGATTTTACACACAGGAAGGTGTAAGAAAATCACTTTAATGTGAAAAAGTGAATTTTCGCGGAAAAATCGCGAAAGTGGAGATGGAAGGAGGCTTTATAAACCCTGGACGGGAATTTCAAAAGGATGATTGGGCGAACGACAGTACACGGAGTGCATGTCACTCTGTTTAGGAAATTTGGTGATCGACAGTACACGGAGTGTATGTCTCTCTGTTTAGGGATTTTTAAGAGTTAGTACGGAGTTTGCTATTGTACGGGTGAAGTGATCAGCGGTTTGACAGGAAGAATACAGGACTATAAGCAGGAATACAATATACTGCTAAGGCTATATTATCAATGAAGTAGCTAAGAAACTTCAGGGACCTGGACTTCTGGAACGTTTTGGCGGACAACTGGACATGAGTATCTAACGTGGAAGAGTTAGCAGGACGATCCCCGGACACCTAAAGAACTACTACAAACCACAGGCAACTATAACTCAACGGAAGAACATCTGACGCAGCTTCACGACAACAATAGAACAGCACGCTGTCATCATTGTACATCGCCAAAAGCGCAGAGAGCAACTTTACCCTACAGGTTCTTCTGCTGCTATAAACAACAATCAGCCCCGTGTTAGACGGCCATCTTAAACAACAAATTTGAGGTCTGTGTCAGCGAATTTACGTTTATTCCCCACAATTTGCCTGATTAAATTCAAATTTAATTTATTACAGATACTGGGTTAGTAGGATTGGAAATTGTTTTTCTTAGTGTGAAATGTTTTTATAATATCTAAAGTCGTATAGCATAAAAATCATTAAAGTAAATTCATAATTTAAATAAATTAAAAATAAGTAATTAATAAAAAGCTTGGAACAAAGCATATTAATTAAAAGCATAATTAAAAGTAATATTAAAATTTGTTCTACCTTATTAGATTAAGCAAGAGGTAAAGAAAATTGCTTTTGTTGCAAATTGTATAAATTGGAAAAGAGATATCCAAAAGTATTATTTTTGAGTTGTGTTTTTTAAGATTAATAAATGGATGATTATTATTTTACAGTATAAAAAAGTTTCTAACGTTCACTTACCTATTGTTGAATATTCCATTGTTATTTTTCCTAGTGTTAGAAATATTATCAAGGTGTTACGTTATATAATTATCCAAGGCACAAATAAAATTATTTACAAGGTCAGTTCCACTGTATTCACTTCCTCGAGGAATACAGATAGTAAATTCTATTTTTGCTTGTGCTCAAAGCTGAGTTTTATTAAGATTACTGGAAGTGTAATTTGTAGTTTTTTAGTCAAAATATTCAGAGTAATATTAGACAAACAGTTAAATCACCCAGGCCCTTTAAAGAAAGAGGATAGCCTGTACTTCCAGTGGGTGATTTTAACTTATCCTACACAGTACACGTTCGCTGAGGTGTGTCGTATAGGTCGAAAAAGACTGACACCCTACAGGGCGATACAAAAGTGTACAGTTGTAAGATTATCGTTGCAAAGTGAGCTAGATTTCAAAAAACAGAGTCACCTCACCGGCGATATATCTTAAGCGTTGTAGAGATTGGCGTACCCGCAGAAGGGCCGTTGATACTTTGCAAAAGCGTAAGCGTGTACCGTTGTAGAGATTGGCTCCCGAACGTGGGGCAGAACAGCGTATACGTGTACCGTTGTAG
>JAGFPH010001996.1:9973-20380 GCA_018207615.1 Philaenus spumarius
CAAAGGCCTTCCATCTAATCCTCAACTACATATTATAAAACCCACATACAAATTTCCAACTCAATATGGCCAGTTTTTATTTATATATACATTTTTTTTACCAACTTTGCACTTTGGCTGACACATGTCATCCGCGCGAGCATTTATAAACTTGACTACTCGCGTGGGTGACATATGTCACCCATTTTCTTTATATAGTACAATATCATTCCTTTTCTACATTACTGTATTAGTAATGCAGTGAATGTTGATCAAGGTGGCCGTATTCGTTCCAGAACTCTGCCAATTTTTCTTCTTTTCACTGGCATGTAAACAAGGATAGTCTAATCTCAGTTTTGTATTGTAGCAGTTTTATAGTGTGTAAAATGGATGAACAAATAAATCGTTGGTTAGAGGAACCTCAATCAGAAGTCGATACTATTATAGATGGGGTTGAAGATGATGGGATTGAAGGTTTAGAATCTCATAATGAAGAGTTTCTGAGGAAGACATGAATTTTGCAGAGGATAGTGACAATGCTTCTAACTTGGATGTAAGTCTTGATTTAGAAATGGATGATGTAGAGATAGAGCAAAGAGAACAAGGTATATGGATTTACTATGAAGCAAAAGATAAAACTAAGTGGTATCTTGAGCCGAGGCAGCTCAATTCTCGCACAAGAAGCCACAACATAATTGTGAGGCTGCCTGGTTTGCGACAGTATGCAATAAAACCAAACATGACCCAGCTAGAGAGTTTTGAATGTATTTTCGACAGTGATATGATACAAATATTTATATCAGTAAAATAAAAGAAAACTTTATAAGAAAGGGATGCAAGGCCTACCAGTCAAAGTGAGATAAGAGCAGTTCTTGGAATATTTTTTCTAAGTGGTGTGCTTCATTCCAACAACAGGAATCTAGAGGAGGTGTGGGATATGAAAGGCGGACTAGGCTGTGAAGCAGTTTATCTTACTATGAGCCTAAACAGGTTTCGGTTTATAATTCGTTGCCTGCGTTTTGACAATGTCAACACACGAAATAAACGCAGACAACTTGACAAACTTGCACCTATCCGTGAGTTGATAAATAAATTTGTTTGTAACAAAAATGTATGACGCCAAGTGAATACCTGTCTATAGACGAACAGCTTATTGCTTTTCGGGGAACTGCCCTTTTAGTCAATATATACCCTCCAAACCTGCCAAATATGGAGTGAAGATATTTTGTTTGGTTGACAACCGTTACATCTTTACTCACAACATGGAAATCTATGTCGGCAAGCAGCCAGAAGGTCCATTCAGCTTGAGCAACAAGTCCCATGATGTTGTGATGAGATTAGCACAGCCTATTCTAAATACAGGGCGCCACATTACCGCTGACAACGGGTTTTCTTCAATTGAAACCGCTGAAGAATTGTTAGCAAACAAAACAACATTTACTGGCACGATAAAGAAAAATAGAAAAGGTTTACCAGAAGAGGTCAAAGTAGCAAGAAACAGAGAAGTGAACAGCTCTATGTTTGTATTCTCAGATAAGTGTAGCTTAGTCTCATATGTTCCCAAGAAAAATAAAGTAGTCCTAGTTTTATCTACTTTACATCATGACAAGAAAATTGATGAGTCCACTGGTGAGCAGAGAAAACCCGAATAGATAACCTTTTACAATAACACAAAATATGGTATTGTAATCCTCGATAAGATGTGTGGCCAGTACAACCTATCAAGAAATGTCAGAAGATGGCCGATGAAGGTTTTTTCAATCTACTCAATGTAGGAGCGATAAATTCAATCACTCGCTACAAACTCAATAACGAATTTAACAACATTCCAAGGAGAAAATATCTGTTTGATCTTGCTCTTCCTCTTATGAAGCCACTTATTACTGAAAGAGTTCAAAAGGAATGCCTTCCCAAGGAAATTCGGACCCGTGGAAGGCTTTATCTGAACATAGAAGAGGAGCAGAGGGTAGCCAACCGTCCCAGGGAGGGATCAAGAGGCCGCTGTCACATGTGTGGAAGAGTTCGTGATCGCTCCACTCGAAAGTCATGCAGTATATGCTTCAAGTTTATCTGTCCAGAACATTCAGACATTGTGTGCCTGCAATGCAAAAACGCTAACGTAGAGCATGAAGTTGATGATGACATGTAAAAATATTGTATCTTTTTGGTTATGTATGAAAATAATGATTCCATAGCAATAGATAACATACCGGTAACATAAGCACCGGCAGCCAATGTCTATGATAACGTTTATAATTTTTTGATTGTAAAAATAGTGTTATGTCATAACAATGTGTTAATATATGTAATTAAACGTGTTTGAGACTTAAATTGACTACTTTCATTAAAACCATCACATTAAACCACGGTGGGTGACATATGTCACCCGTGCGAGTATTGATGTTACAAATCAGGGCGAGTAACGGAGTGTTAAGTTAAGTTAAAAACTAAATAGCCTTAATATTAAAAGACTAGTATGAATACTGTAGCATACAATGCTTTTAAATTTTTGTACGGTACTTTATAATTTAAGATAATCACATTTGTTGTTTGTACAATTAGTTGTCAACCATTTATTTAGGACTCTAAAGCCGAAAGAAAGTGATTGTACTTATATATTATGCTTAGGTGGATATAAGCCTAGGCCTACACGTAACAATTTATTGTCGCGATAAATTGCAACAAATAATCGTTAGATAAATTGCTAAGAACGATCTCTCAGTTAAATCGTAGACCTACATGGTCTATTAACAAGTTGGCAAAGTTTTATTTGACCAATATTTCTGATCAAATTAATCGGTCCAATTTATTTGTGCGTATATGTTGTTTGTTGTTTCGAACGAATATTGAGACAAATGTAATCAATTTATCTGTGATCGGTGATCTTTCGCCATTTTAAAAATATGACCGATTAAGCGTTGAAAATGAAATACGTACTAGAAGAGGTTTTAGCGTTTAGAATGTTTGATAATTAGAATTTGTATGGACAAATTGAACATGAACGAAACTGCTGCGTTACTTGTTGGAATGATGGGTACATAGTAATAAAAAGAAGAACAAGGAATCGTACAAAATGGGTCAAAACATGGTCTCTGAAAGAAGAATTTAATCATATGCCGCTTCTAAGACAATTGCGAAAAGATGATCCTGACGATTTTAAAAATTACCTGGGTATGGATGACACAACTTTTAGACAATTGTTTGAGTAAGTAAAAGACAAACTAACTAATCAAGATACTATAATGCGTAAGGCAATTCCACACGAGGAACTTCTGATTGCAACATTACTATTTTTAACGACTGGGCGATATCATAATTGTTTGCGATTTTCTGTTGGCATAGCCGAACGAACTCTTGGAAACATCATTTCAGAAACGTGCCGTGTGTTATAGAAGTACTGGCAGAAGAATATTTGACTCCTCTGCTCGTCTTGCCTCTTCCCGAAATGCTCTTCTAAGATTTTGTAATTTTTGCTGTACAAATGATTTGTCTGATATTTTGAATTTTTTTTTTATTCGAAAATAACTGCTAATAGTCTTTATTTTTGTTTATATATTCAGAACTAGTCGTTTTCCATAAACACGGATTATTACGATATAACTCAAGTAAACTCCTTGCTAACCACGAATGCGCAATAAAACACAAACAAGCTCCGAAATGTCTACCGTGGTTTGCAAATTATCGGCAGTTATTTTGTCGAATTAATTTATCTGCAGATAAAAAGTCGTAAACAAAACTATCGCTTCAAATTTTTGCCGTGAATTTATCTTATAACTTTATTAGTTTCAACAGTCTCCTAACGAAACGTTTTATCTGTACAATTTTGCAGATCTAACGATAAATTGCTCAGATCGATCCATAAATTGTTCCGTGTAATTTAGCACAGTAAGTAGGAAAAGGTGATGGGAAAATATCGATGTATACCATCCCTTGTTAATCACATTAATGGCATTAGAGTTTTTTCAACTGGCATAAATGTAAGCTGTTTTGTATTCATTAGTTGAACGGTAAAAATTACTTTTTTACCGTATGTGTAAGAAAATATTAAACTTGGAAGGTTTACAACACAATAAACAATCTCAGTGACAGTCTCTCAGTTATTAGTTAGTTTTATTGCTAAAGGGAGATTTTATTACCTCCTTATCCCTTTTATTAATAACTTCTTCTTGACTGTTAGAATTGCAATCAAAAGGAGCAAGCAATAAAAGGATCTAGAACATGCTCCCTAGCATCAAGATACTGTATTTTGAAAAATTCCACCTGCTTTTTATGTGGACAAAATTGGCATTACAAATTGTTACATGTATCCTATACAAAGGAAATATAATATAGGCAATATAGAAACTACGCTGAGATTAAATTTGCAGAACAACATAGAGACTGCTCTATGGAAAGCTGCTCATCTAATGCAGTATGCGTGAGATATTTATATCTGCCAAGCAAGTAATAATGTGCATAACGTGGAAATGGGTTGCTACGTTCACACTATAAATAATATTGTACTTATCAATGGATTAAATTGCTTTAACTTTTTAAAATAGTTCAAGCAATAAAAAATTTGTTACATTTCAAATTTAATTAAATTCTTATTGAGCGCTCAAAAAAGAAGTTAAATAACACAAGACAATTTTGAATGAAATTATAGAATTATTAAGAATCTGACGTGGGAATTTGGTAATTAATTCAATTCTGGCTCTCATAAAATTAGAATTATTCTTGATGCAAGTGAATGGCAAATGTAGGCCCTTAAAAAAAATACGCACGTACATTATGAATGGTGAGCATTATTGTCTTAGCCATAGGTGTGTAAAATATTAAGGCAGTTGTAAAGTTAGTGGCAATATTTGGGTTTGCTAGGAAACCTTTGTTATTATCCAATTTGACCAAAGCTTACAACAGACCTAATAAGTGACCCATTGAAAGTGAGCATTGATAGGCAATAAGTGACCCAAGGTAAAATCGTCTTCTTACTTAAACTAAAACAAGTGTTTAATTTTAGTTTAAACGAGTGGTGCATGTTTGCTTGCACTTTGCTGATTGTGTGAACTGTATTCGACTACAATCTAAGCCACCTGAGCATAGCTAGATCAAGTAGTTGTTTTGTATTTCAAGAAATCAATAAATTTGTTTGAACGGATAACTAGTTCAGTGTCAATTGTGACGATGGATACAATAAAATCTAATTAATACATAACACAAAAAATATATATACAAGATATTAATTTTTTGTATAATTTGAAAAAGTAACTCATTTGTTAATATTTTTCTCATAAGTGTTTTTTAAAAGTAAAATTAATACAATATAACTACCTAAATGTTCAAACGAAATATTAGGATGCTTGCAAAAGCGCGAGGCTCAATTTCGTTTGATAAAGGTAGTTTGCTTTTATATTATATTTGGTAGCAGCTGTTCTTAGAACGCTTCATTTATCGACAATGGCGTTGCCAGAAAAAGAATAGGCTCGCTAAATATTGACAGCTTGAAAAGGGTTAGACTTCGTATTCATTCCCAACAATGTTTTTCTTCTTTCTTTTTTTTTAAGATTGATGTGTTAAAGTTTAGAGAAATATTTATTTCGGGTTTCTTCTCACAAATTAAGGGACGCGTTTTTGTCCTTATTATACGAGGTTGCATGGGGAAATCAAGTTTATTTTCTTACCGACAATATCTAAAATAGTAGGCCTACATTTAAAATATGTTTGAGTAATATGTATCAAACGAAACCAATCAAATATGTAAACAAAATAAAACCTAGTTTTGAAATTGTATTTCCCAAGCCAAAATTTTCTACCATTTAGTATCAAATTTAGAAAATGGAAAATATACGATACAAACAAATACATACCGGTTAACCGTTGACAACAATCTCAATTTTTAAGTATGAAGTAATAACAAACACCGATAATTAAAACTCATAAAGTAGATCTTTAAAGTAACTAGAGCAGTAAATTTATTCTAACTTTTGGTCTAAAAAAATGCATTCCACGATACAAAATTTCGCACAAAAAATGTAATTGCCAAATGCGTTTCTATACCAAGTCATCATTACACTTACACTTCAATTACGACTTAGGCCTATACGGGCGACCTCCGTAAGGGCGTGGTTACACAACATTATAGAAACTTTGTTTGATACATATGCAATATTCAATCTATGTAAAAAGCATAATAAGTAAACTACATACAGATCAAACATTCTACATTACATTATCAGAATCGTATAGGCCCATATAATATTGCAATGCTTGAAACATTTGACATAATAGGATGGCTTGGTTATGAAAACACGTTTGACAGTTAAACGTGTATCGTTATACATTACATTACACATTTGATTATATTTATTTACCTAACTCAAGCTTCAATTGCATTTTACAGTTAAAGATACGAAAATAGGTTGACGGAAGTAACAAAACCGCTAGTTTGTCTGTAAACAATGAAACACCTATTAAGACATTATTACAGCTGTAACTTATATTTTATAAAAATGTTCAAGTAGACTGACTACAAATAAGTTTCAAGTTTTGGCAAAAGTGTTTTACTTCAGGGTGTTTTATTTTAAGATAAGGTAAATAGTTATGATATCTAACAACCTTTGTCACAAGTATTAAACAATTTAAAGTAGTAAAATTGTATAACAAACGATAATAATACAATGTTTTACCTATTCAGACTGAGTCCGCACTATAAATTAATTTTCGAGAAATATTATAACCCAAAGTTAGTCAACACTATGTATCATAATCAAAAGTGATTATATTCAAAGACACCAAGGTAAATGTGTATTCCCATTACAAAAAACAAAGTTGTAAATATTATTGGAAAAATTGCGAAGATCGAATACAGTGAAAGCTTTATTAATAGCGACGGCTCTACAAATTATGTGGACCCGATTTAAAGTTGTTTTCTATCACAACATTGTATTGTTTTCACTAAGACAACAAAAGGTTAAAAAATGTAAATTAAAACAAGATTTTGAACTACATATAGTTAATATAAGTTTTTTTAAAGTATACAAATCGAATCCCTACGATCAAGTGACTGTACAGAGAATGTATAGGCTACTTAAAAAAAAAACTAGTCTGAATTTAAAAAAACCCGTAAGCAGCACTGCCGCATTACTATAGCCGAATTTTCTTATCAGGAAATAACTAGTATTAAATAATGGTAGTTTCCTATGAGTTTTGTTCCTTGTTCCGGGAACTGTTCCAAAAATACATTTGCACAGGATTATAGTAAATGTAATTACCTTCCGAGTGATATAGCTCACAAATTGCTCTCGGGCTTATGAGTGGGATAAATTGCGTAATTATCGTAATTAATAATGAAAAAAACATTTATCGGGAGCTCATATAAATTTTGTTCATTGTTCCGAAGACTGTACCTGAAATACCTTTGCACAGGATTTTAGTAAATTTGTTAGCTTTTGTAAGATATAGCTAAAAAATTGTACTCGGGCTTATGAGTGGGAGAAATTGCCCAAAAACCTTAAATTTATAATTAAAAAAATCATTTATCGGGAGCTTCATGTCAATTTTGATCCTTGTTCCAGGGACTGTACCTGAATTACCTTTGCACAGGATTGTAGTAAATTTAATTAGCTTTTCTGAATGATATAGCTCCAAAATTGCACTCGGGTTTATGACTGGGATAAATTGCGTAATTACCTGACATTAATAATAAAAAAAATAGGCTAAAAACATTTATCAGGAGCTCATATCAATTTTGTTCCTTGTTCCGAAGACTGTACCTGAAATACCTTTGCACAGGATTTTAGTAAATTTAATTAGCTTTTGTAAGATATAGCTCAAAAATTGTACTCGGGCTTATGAGTGGGAGAAATTGCACAAAAACCTTACACAGATAAAGAAAAAATCATTTATCGGGAACTTTCTATCAATTTTGTTCCTTGTTCCGGGGAATGTACCTGAAACACATTTTCAAGAGATTGTAGTAAACTTAATAAGCTTTCGAATGATATAGCTCAAAAATTGCACTCGGGCTTATGAGTGTTCAAAATTGCTAAAAAACCTCAAATTTATAATAAAAAAATCATTTATTGGGAGCTTCATGTCAATTTTGATCCTTGTTCCAGGGACTGTACCTTAATTACTTTTGCACAGGATTGTAGTAAATTTAATTACCTTCCGAGTGATGTAGCTCACAAATTGCTCTCGGGTTTATAAGTGGGATAAATTACTGTAATTAATAATGAAAAAAACATTTATCGGGAGCTCATATAAATTTTGTTCCTTGTTCCGAATACTGTACCTGAAATACCTTTGCACAGGATTGTAGTAAATTTAATTAGCTTTCGAATGATATAGCTCAAAAATTGCACACAGGCTTATGAGTGGGAGAAATTGCGCAAAAACCTTACATTTATAATGAAACAATTATTTATCGGGAGCTTGATATCAATTTCGTTCCTTGTTCCGGGGACTGTACCTGAAATAACTTTACACAGGATTGTAGTAAATTTAATTAACTTTCGAATTATATAACCCAAAAATTGTAATTGGGCTTATGAGTGGGAGAAATAATGCAATTTCCTCGCTCTAACTTTGCCATTTTTTTTAGTGAAATATGCCGCCATTTTGTGTCAAATCGAAAAATAAAAAATCAGTGTCCGGGAAATCCTACAAGGACCCTTCCACTAAAAGTTCAGCTATTTTGAATCGTATTTACTACCATTTTATCAAGGTGAGAAAACCCATATTCTTACATAACCTTAAATCCCTACCCAAAAACGATTAATCGGTATAACTCCGCCATTTTGAATCGGATCGAAAAACAAAAAAAGTTTATCTGAAGAATCCTACTAAGACCCTTTCACCAAAAAATCAGCAATTTTGAAGCATATTTACTACCTCATCCATCCGGGAATAAAACATATATACTATATATATAAATTAATGAATTTTGAGTGGAACGTCTCCTAATGGTCTGAAACGGATAGAAACGAAGTTTTACCCTCCTCCGACGAACCGTTTTCAAATTGGGTCGAGTGTAATAGCTCTTATTTTCTTCAATAATTCGGCTAATAATTAGGATAATTATTCTTAAAACTAGAATTACATTATTGATTGAAGTTGTAAACATAACCCCAGAGGAAAGATGGTTTGCTCGGAGGAAAGAAGTACATATAACCTTTTTTATTACAAAATACCTCCCCTACACGGTGGTATTTTTTATTTTTCTCTATCTTCATCCCAGCTCGAAATATTAAGGATAATCGAAAATAAAATGATAATCGATTTTTTTTCGACTTTGGGAAATCGATGGACTGGTAAACTTTTTTTATGATAATCTACATGCTTTAATGTACTTATAAAAAAAATCAGCCATATTGTAATTTACTGGAACTTTTGGTCTAAAATTACCCCTACCGATTGGCCTATACGCTGAAACTAATTTGCTGTTTTATTGCTATGTTAATTAAAATAAAAACAGAATCTTTACAGAATATAACTAAATGTTTTTTTTATAGAAGTACATTTTTTTACAACTCCTATTTATAGAGTTTTATTGGACCAATTTTATTAAATTTGGTGTCATCGGAATGCTTGTTTTGTACATTAAAAATAATTATTAAAAAAAGGACCTTTAATTTACTCTAGAAACCCGGCTAACTGCACTATGGGTACTTTCAGTATACATGCTGGAAGTACGTGGCCTAGAGTAGCGAAACAATAAATTCTGCTGGTTAAAGAACTTGGCCATATTTTCGATCTCACTGCTTTAATTGTCAGAAATATTTTGGGTGGAGTCTTGGCCTTGTTTTTCACAATTATGTTTTTGTGGTTTCTCATTCCTTTTTTCTAAGCCAGTATTGAAGATTAAGTAACATTTATAGTTGGTCTGTAACGGGAATAGTTTACTTCACGCTGATTTATGGATTTAGATAATTACGATTAAGAACAATTTTTATTCAGAATGTGGAATTTCCTTCAAGTTGTATTATATATAAGACATAATAGTAAGAACAAATTCAACAACGTAGGCCTATGCTGAAACAATTTACAAATCTTACAAAAGAAAATGTTCTCAATCCCCCTCCATGTATCATGCCTGATGTAAGAGTTTTTAATACAAGTTTCAGTTTTAGTATTTTTTCCTATACTTGTACCTAAAGACCTATTATATAAAAAAAAAATAAGTTTCCGCTTTCATGGGAAATGGTGTTTGATATTAACGAATGAGTAGTAAAATTGCTCTTTTTGTAACCCTGTATCTTATGAACGGTTTAATGTAAATCTCTTCAAAGTTTGGTATGTAACATCGTATAGTAACCCTAAACCTATTTCCTAATTTTCGTATCATTATAATAAATAAGAGTAAAGTTTTGATGGGGAGGGGGGGGGGGGGTGATAAAAACAGTGTGAATGGCTTCGAGCATCAGGCAAATTTGGCAAAAATGTCAGAAA
>JAGFPH010001996.1:20480-67394 GCA_018207615.1 Philaenus spumarius
TGTGAATGGCTTCGAGCATCAGGCAAATTTGGCAAAAATGTCAGAAATATGGGTATTTTATTAGGTATTTCAGTTTCAGTTAAATTAACCCTCCTATGTTTAAGGAGTTGTAGGATCTACTTTAGTTTTTCAAGTACCTTCTCGAATCTAGGATAACAAAAATAATATGTTAGACATAAACTAATGTTGTGCTCGATAAATCTAACCTAATTATTACTTAATTTTGATATAATATATAGAAATTGTGTACCATTTCTATAACACTAAATGCATTTCAATGTAAAAATTTAGAATTTATTTATTTTATTTCTAAAATAGAGCTAAAAGCTCAGTAATTATAATATAGATACTTTTTATTTTCCGGGAAACATTTTTATTTGTTTAAAAAAAACACAATTTTCCATTTTAGCAAAAACTGTTAACACTAAAATTATTTTAAAAATAAGGTTTATTTATTCTAACAGTATAAAAGTTAAAACATCCTTCATACTTTTATTGTTGTTTTAACTCAACTTTCAAAACTTGGTGGGATAACAAAGTGACAGATGAAAAAGAAAGACAAATCTGTCACTATGTAGTAAAAGAGAGCAATGTAGGAATAACAGATTAATTGTACAGGTTATACTGAAATTTATTGGAACAACGATCGATGCTATAGTACAAAAATGTATACACCATGTCGAAGTACTTCCCTCAGTTTATTTAAAACTGTGAATTTAAAATTTTAAATGACGACTTAAAAAAGTAAAACGAAAAGATGATACAAATTTAGGAATTTTAAGAAGAAGGATTTATGTACCTACGAGGAAAACTACGAATTTAGAATTACATTATTAAAATAGAGGAGTAGGACAGCAAAACTATGGGAAAAGAAAATATATTTACATAAATTGGAACATTTAGACAATTTTGCTAACTTGGCTTATGCGCTTCAACAGTTGGGCTGTATTCACAATTTAATTTCAGCTAATCACATTATAAGTCTACTAGGCTGCGTACGTGAGAAGGTTTTTGCTTCAGGGTTTAATTAGAATTAATGATGTGCGAGATAGAGACATTCACTTACATCCATAATTCAATACTACTTTCCTTGAAACAAAGATCTAGTTACTTTCCTAAGTTCGAAGTCATTTTAAGTTGGTTTTGATTGGTTTATTTACAATCATGCAACTTTATTTATATCGACAAGTTTTCAATCATAAAAAATGTAATTCTCATAACAGTTTTATTTTATTGTAATGACCTTTCTTAGATTGGCCCTATTGAATTCAATACAGTTGTTAAATTTGTTGAATTTTATTGCTTTTAATGTTTTAGATTGTATGTTAGGGTGATAATTGTAGCGTTCTTAATTTATTATGATGTGTCTAATACAAATTGGTGTTTTGTTCAAATGGCAAATAAAGCAAATACAAAAAGGAAAAATACATCTGCTAGCCTCATTAACGCATGCAGAAGATTTCTAGAAGAAGAATGACCAAAAACAATATGTCCTCTTATTAACTCCAGCGATGCACCCACGCTAAGACGTACAACAATCTAGATAACCAAAATGTAAACATCCTCGAATAAAACAGATTCAGTTCGAACTCAGATGAAGTTTATTGACAAAGATTACTGTAATCAGTTATTTTGTTTGTCGCTATTCCGACTACTGTTATAAATTGCTATACCGACATATTATATTACCGACGTCAGTAATTACTTGCCGTATAGTAAAACGACAGCAGTTTCGGCTATTCAGCCATTATCAAGTTATTGGAGAACATCCTCCGTTCTCATGGAACACTTAACATACACGTCCACAAAAATTTAAACAAATTATTCACGAAAACACATTTAATAAAACCACGTCTGATGGGCCCACTGTCTCGCACTACTTATTTATGTAAAGTATGGAAAACTGGTTTGTTATTAGAAAAGACAGTCAAATAAGGTCTATTATGTTTCTGTTATTATAGTGTCATATAATGAGTTTGATTAAAAAAGTAATCGATAATTGATAATGGCTGAATAGTCGAAGCGGCAGTCGTTTTACAATAGGACAAACAGGGGCGGATACAGGATTCCATTTTGGGAGGGGTCATAAGAAATCGAAAACAACATTACCAAGAATTTAAGAACAACGGGTCTGGGGAATTAAAAATATGTATAAACTCTATGGAATAGTTTTTCTTTAAATGTATTTCTAGGCCATAAATATTTTCTTGAAAGAGCAAGAGTTTCTTGCAGATTAAAGAATAAAATAAACCCTAATTATTAAAGAGTTAACAGGAACGGTACTAAAATCATAACTCCACAACACGATCATTATATCCACTTTGTTTCACTAAATTGTAAACATCGTAACACAAGCTCTCACTTATTGAAGTCATACAACTCCATACAGCGGCGCGCTCCGTAAAACAAGTAGCTCAACCATTAGAGATTTTTTATTGTTATTGAATTTCTGAAAGCGACATTGACAGTGGCTTTAAGGGTAGCACATAGGCCTATGTGTATAACATACACAAATTATCAGGCAAGGAAATTTTTGCCCATTTTTTATAAACAAAAATAACAATTTGGACTTTTTGGGTTGTTCGTTGATTTTATGCAAGGATCACGATACTTCCAACGAAACATTTGTAGAGAATTAAAAAACCAACAAAATGGTTTTTGAAAACCTCGATCGAACCATTTTTCACTGAAAAAAGTCGGAAAACGCTTAAAAATTGCTATTTTTCAAAAGTTCATATCTTTGTTAATTTACAAAATTTAGGGTCGATCTTTTGGAAAATTATTGTTTAGTAGCCTATGTGTACTTCAGATAGGCGGAAGATGAAATTTGTCGCATTAATAGTTTTTGCACAATTGCAGTATAAACAATTTAGGCTATTATCTTGCTTAATGCGGAGGAGAAAACAACGAGAATGCCCGCATCAGGCTGTTGTTTTCGGCACTACCGCCTATTGGCAAATTTACGCGTTTCGCGCTATGTTCTGAAGCATTTTTATTATACTTTATCAACCTTATTAAAAAAATCGCAGATATAAGAATTGTAGATTGTAATGTCTACTTTCAGAATAAGTTTGGTAAATTAAAATCGGGCCACTCAGGTTAATTGGGCGCAATATGCAAAATAATGGCTTACATTGTTTATACTGCATTGTGCAAAAACTATAAATGCGACAAATTTCATCTTCTTCCTGTTTGAATAACACATAATAAACAATCGTTTTCTGAA
Organism: Philaenus spumarius; assembly: GCA_018207615.1. NCBI lineage: Eukaryota > Metazoa > Arthropoda > Insecta > Hemiptera > Aphrophoridae > Philaenus > Philaenus spumarius. Next base: position 23,707 of record JAGFPH010001996.1, read on the forward strand.
AAATCTGCCATTAATACTGTAAATTAACAAAGATATGAATTAAAATTTTTTTTAGTTTTTAAGCGTTTGGGGGGGTCATGACCCCCATGACCTCCCCCTGTATCCGCGCCTGAGAACAAGTGACTACTATCGTCGGTAAGTTGCATCATTATATTAATAAGAAAAATCCAGGAGGCACTATCAGTATTCCAAGTAACGAAAAAAAATAGTGAGACCATAGTTAGTTGTAGAACATCAGAGAATAAAAGAAATGCAAGTGAATCATCGACTTCCAAATCCTTTTAGTCGAAAGTCTAGTAAATTCATACACCTAATCCTGTAAATACTCGCATATCCCTTTTCCTTTTACCGCTGAGCCATACTCTTGTTGTTGTTGTTGTTGTTGTTGTGAATATACACAAGGCTACAATAATATGAGTCAACAATTCCCTCCAGTGTATACTTACCATAACTGATCCTGTATAAATATGGACATGATTGATTTTTACAATTAATTACGTAAAAGTGTTTAACAAAGGCATATGACGTTGTTTTGTTAAAAACACACATTGAAAGATAAGTTGAGCATTTTAATCAAGGATTTTATTGGCGGCGACTTTCTGCTTTGTGGTATTATTCTCTTGTGCTGTGCAATCGTCTCATTGCCAAGAGAGTCATAAACGCCAAACGTTGTGCTTATGACTTGACCGCCTTGCTCTAATCGAGTTGGGCGAAGCCTATTGTTGTAGGTTAATAAAACTCTAAACACCCACGAAGTAAGTAAGTAATAATATAATAAATATATTGATAAATAGTTATAAAAATAAACAGAACTGTATTTTACTGTTGTATCATTCGTATTTTATAAGAATCTATAATTTGTGTTTATTCAGTATAAAAATTTAAGTTATGCGGAACTAAATGGATAATCAAAGTAACAAGTTGCAACACTTGAAGGTATGATACGATTATTGATGCTTTAATACGTAAAGAAAACGTTACATTTTTGTCAATCACAGATACTTTAGTTATAACAACGAAATTTTATTATACAATCGATCAATGAAGCATTATGGTAAGGCAATATTTTGCTTGCATATCAATTGTAATTAAAATGAGTGTTCTTAATCTGTTATTTCAAACCCTTTCAACATTTCATTACTTGTTATTTTGTATGATCTTTGAAGCTCTAAAATAATTCGTTAGGAAAAGTGTTTACCTCTTCCAGGCCAACCTCACAAACTGAGTTGCAGATATTGGTCGACTGACTGAACGACCGGGTCGCCGGAATACTACCCCCCGGAAAACTACCCCCCCAAGCAGGTTCCTACGTCATTTTGACGTCAGAGATCGGGGGGGCAGTTTTCCAGTCACGCACACTCAAGTTTCGATGCGTTTGTATTATCACTTTATATAATTAGAATAAAAAAAAACTAGAGGACTAACCTAAACTGTTTAGTCACAGTATGTTTCCGATAACAGTATAACTGTAGGAACCTGCTTGGGGGGGGTAGTTTTCCGGGGGGGTAGTATTCCGGCGACCCGCTTTTGCTAGGGGGGGTAGTATTCCAGTCGCGGACACGGCTCCCATATTGGTTAGTTGGCAGATTTCGTGACGTCACGTTTCACCTGGGGGGGTAGTTTTCCGGGGGGTAGTATTCCGCATCCCCGACTGACTGATATTTCCTGGTGGCAAAATACTCCAGAATGTCCAATTTCGCTGACTGATACAAATCACGTGGAATACTTCCTTCTCAATTACTTCAAAATCAACTAAGGTAGATAGAACCAGAATGATTAGTGCAAGTATTGTCAAACAGGCCCCTTCAAAATACTTCTGAATCTACTTCAATGATCCTTCTCAAACACCGCATTTCGTAAAAAAACTAAATTTATTAAATCGTTTACACGAGGCTCTCCAGCTTGTTCAATATTTCAAAATCTGTCCATGAGTGTGTGGAACGCCTTCTCTAATTTACCTGCGGCCGATGAATCTCATAAGGGCTGAAACATTATGCATCATAAGACGTTATTTATTAACAATAATAACCATTAGAAGCACATTTTAAAACCTCTGAAGTAACAAAAATGCCATTTTACCTTAAAATAATGTAGGTACAGATTTTTTCAAATTGAAGTTTAATTTTTATAAGTCAGTATACAGGGGTTTACTGGTGCCGGAACGCACCGGAACGCCGTTCCGGTACTGCTTTTTATTAATTTTGTTTATAGCCCAGTCAATAAAGGCCAAAAATCGCCATTTGTCGCAACAAATTAGGGGAAAGCTGAATTTTTTATATGTGATAGACCCTTATGAGACATGTATTTTCTCAAAAGACCCCGCCTCTCCCCCTTGTGCTTCCCCCTCCACCTCCCCTTGAAGTTTACAAATGCAGAGCTTCACAAGATTGCTTACAAGTTCGTTAATACTCATCGTAGCGAATTCAATTTTTGTACATTTATTCCTTGATCCATATTAAACATATTTTGTTCTTATAAATTTTTCGATAAAGTTAATATTAAAGGACCTATTAAACAACAAACACCAAAAAAATGATTTCTCAAGGCATATAAATTTACTTTATTAACTGTATTTTTTAATTATTTAAAATACACAAAAATGTTTCAAATAGAACTTGTAGTATGTATCTTTAGCTTTAATATGATATGGATAATAACTTGATTAAATTTATCGCTTGCTCTTGGGACGTCGTCAAAGAGAGCGCTCGCACGCCGCTCCAGTGGTCAGACGCAGGTTTTTTAACAGCTTCGCATGGATATATTATGTACAATGGATGTTGCAATATAATTTTAATAAATGTGTGAGCAAAAATACTGTTTGTATATAATGTATTGTAAGTTTAGGTTTAGATTGTAAGTATATTAGGTAAGTTTTTTTTATTACATTTATATATATAATTTATTGGTTATCCCTTTAATTCAAATAATTTCAATAACAAATGTATTGGAAGTTTAACACTTGTATTTTAGCTATTTATAGTTTCGTTTTTACTTAGTATATTTTTTCAAAAACAAAACACCTTGAATAAGTGAACACACAAATTTTATTTCGAATACCAGTTTTGGTTCGGGGGGCTAACCCTACTCTATTGAATAAAATAAATAGGGCTTTCCGTTATCCACCACCTATGGAACCGCCGCGCGGGTTCCGGATTGACTTAAACCGGCAGCTGTCACATTTCCATGTGCAAAAGAAAAGGATTAAAAAATATATGTTACATGACAGCATCACGGACCTCCCACCCACCCCGAATATATGTACAAGTTTTAATTGGGCGTAAGTACAAATAAGTAGGCTATTTATGTTACACTATAACGAGATTCTAAATAATAACATTATTCGCAATAGTTATTTTCATCTTTATATTGATTTTTGATTAATATTAATATTTACAACTTACAAATCACTGTAATAACAAATCAAGTGATCATTTCTTCTGCATGGTGATTTAAATCTAAAAACAATCTTCTGTTTCTTCATCTATTTTAGGGGCATTATAACACGTTAAGCCATTACAGTTTTCACACATAGCGGAACAATTTAACCCTGATTTCAAGCATCTACAGTTGTTTCCACACGGCGTCTTACAACTGTAATAGGTACAGAAGGTCATCTGGAGCAAAAGTCTTTGAGCTAGGAATAGGCCTTAGAGCCTTCTTTGTTCCGTCGTTACATTTTACATTTTCGTTCTTTCATCCCCAGTTCGTAAGCTGAAGGTTGTTGCCAATCCAAACTTGAACTTGTAGATAAACTCTCAATAATATATGTTGGTGAGCTGCTTCTGACGTTGGAGGTAATTTCATTACGTCAAAGTTGGACTTAAGCGTTGATTTACTGGTAATAGAAGTGAACTTGAAATAACACCCTTCATTCAAATTTGAATATTTGCTGGTCTCGTACTAATCTAGAATGAACTTATCTCCCTTCTCCAATAATTCATCGCGAGACGTATTTGCATTAAAAAAGTCTCTGCTTGAATTCTGGTTGGATATTTGTCTTGATAATATCGACAGATTTTGTATTCCCCAAGCCAAAGAAAGAAGAAGTTGTGTCACATCCAGTAACTGTATAAGCAAATAAAAGATGTTGCCAGATACTGCTGTGATAATCAATAAGTTGATTTACGTTGTAGTACATAACTGTTGATTTTTTACCATAAACTACCTTTTGAAAGATTATTGGTTTATCCTGTGGTTCAAGGGTCACAAGTAACACTGACAGATCTGTATCTGACCCCACTACAATTGTTTTCGACAATCTGTTTAGCTGTTCAATAATAATTTATTTTTTGTTGCTCTTGTTTGAAAGAAATTCCTCTTGTTTTGTAATGCACTTAGTGTTTCTATCAAAGTTTATGCCACTCGATGAGGTTTTGTTTCTTACCTGTTCCTCTCCCTTTTTTGTGGATTCTTTAGGATATACATCAAATACTACAGTTTTTTTTTCATATATATTAATAACATGGGAGCAGTAATTCTGGATTATGTCTCCACAAGTTCCTTCCTTTGGCCAAGAAACACAATTTAAAAGGAAGCCTCCATCAATGTCTATGCTGACATCATCCCCCTGAAGTAATTCATTGGTGATACGCTCAGTAAATACTTTTAGGAAATACGATTTTGATCCTTTGCGTAGTGAGACTTCATCAAATAAAGAAGAAGAGTTGGCTGTGAAGCTAACCGTATCTAAATAAAACTTCAACTTACTTGGGCTGTCACAGAAACATAAGATCCGGTTGAAAAGTTGTTAAGGATTTACCACAACTTCGTTAGTTCGAATAGCTGCTGACTTGTGACTTGCTTGGGTCATGAAAATATCTTTCCTTTTTAGCTTCAATTCTCCAAATTTCTTTCCTTTCATTTTTTCCATATCCCGTTTCACAGTTTACTTTTTCGTCTGAAATGACACCTGAGCCTAAAGACACTAACTCTCCTGATAGCTTTGTAAACGGGTTGTGTTGAGTTAGCCATGAAATAAACTTTTGTATGTCGGAATCGTCTCTCAGCTTCCGAGACTGTCAAAGTTCTACGTGTTCTATATAAATGACTTTACATAAGGAAGTTGCAATACTGCGTGAAAATACGGTAATCAACAACCAACATGCAGTAGAAATTATCACTTAATTTGTTATTACAGTGTTTTGCAAGTTGTAAATATTAATATAAATATAAAAATCTATATAAAGATGAAAATAAATATTGCGAATAATGTTATTATTTAGAAACTCGATATAGTGTACCATAAATAGCCTACTTATTTGTACTTGAGCCTACTTAAGACTTGTACATATATGGGGTGGGTGGGAGGTCCTGATGATGCCATGTAAGATATATTTTTTAATCCTTTTCTTTTGCACATGGAAATCCAATCTTTCATTCAATAGAGTAGGGTAAGCCCCCCCCCCTCCCCGAACCAAAACTGGTATTCGAAATAAAATTTGTGTGTTCACTTATTCAAGGTGTTTTGTTTTTGAAAAAGCATACTAAGTAAAACGAAACTATAAATAGCTAAAATACAAGTGTTAAACTTCCAATACATTTGTTATTGAAATTATTTGAATTAAAGGGATAACCAATAAATTATATATATAAATGTAATTAAAAAAAAATTACCTAATATAATTACCATCTAAACCTAAACTTACAAACTCACACATTTACTAAAATTATATTGCAACATCCATTGTGCATAATATATCACAGCAGTATCTGGCAACATCTTTTATTTGCTTATACAGTTACTGGATGTGACACAACTTCTTCTTTCTTTGGCTTGGGGAATACAAAATCTGTCGATATTATCAAGACAAATATCCAACCAGAATTCAAGCAGAGACTTTTTTAATGCAAATACGTCTCGCGATGAATTATTGGAGAAGGGAGATAAGTTCATTCTAGATTAGTACGGGACCAGCAAATATTCAAATTTGAATGAAGGGTGTTATTTCAAGTTCACTTCTATTACCAGTAAATCAACGCTTAAGTCCAACTATGACGTAATGAAATTACCTCCAACGTCAGAAGCAGCTCACCAACATCTATTATTGAGAGTTTATCTACAAGTTCAAGTTTGGATTGGCAACAACTTTCAGCTTACGAACTGGGGATGAAAGAACGAAAATGTAAAATGTAACGACGGAACAAAGAAGGCTCTAAGGCCTATTCCTAGCTCAAAGACTTTTGCTCCAGATGACCTTCTGTACCTATTACAGTTGTAAGACGCCGTGTGGAAACAACTGTAGATGCTTGAAATCAGGGTTAAATTGTTCCGCTATGTGTGAAAACTGTAATGGCTTAACGTGTTATAATGCCCCTAAAATAGATGAAGAAACAGAAGATTGTTTTTAGATTTAAATCACCATGCAGAAGAAATGATCACTTGATTTGTTATTACAGTGATTTGTAAGTTGTAAATATTAATATTAATCAAAAATCAATATAAAGATGAAAATAACTATTGCGAATAATGTTATTATTTAGAATCTCGTTATAGTGTAACATAAATAGCCTACTTATTTGTACTTACGCCCAATTAAGACTTGTACATATATTCGGGGTGGGTGGGAGGTCCGTGATGCTGTCATGTAACATATATTTTTTAATCCTTTTCTTTTGCACATGGAAATGTGACAGCTGCCGGTTTAAGTCAATCCGGAACCCGCGATGCGGCTCCATAGGTGGTGGATAACGGAAAGCCCTATTTATTTTATTCAATAGAGTAGGGTTAGCCCCCCGAACCAAAACTGGTATTCGAAATAAAATTTGTGTGTTCACTTATTCAAGGTGTTTTGTTTTTGAAAAAACATACTAAGTAAAAACGAAACTATAAATAGCTAAAATACAAGTGTTAAACTTCCAATACATTTGTTATTGAAATTATTTGAATTAAAGGGATAACCAATAAATGATATATATAAATGTAATAAAAAAAACTTACCTAATATACTTACAATCTAAACCTAAACTTACTATACATTATATAAACAGTATTTTTGCTCACACATTTATTAAAATTATATTGCAACATCCATTGTACATAATATATCCATGCGAAGCGGTTAAAAAACCTGCGTCTGACCACTGGAGCGGCGTGCCAGCGCTCTCTTTGACGACGTCCCAAGAGCAAGGGATAAATTTAAACAAGTTATTATCCATATCATATTAAAGCTAAAGGTACATACTACAAGTTTTATTTGTAATATTTTTGTGTATTTTAAATAATTTAAAAAATATAGTTAATAAAGTAAATTTATATGCCGTGAGAAATAATTTTTTGTTTGTTTGTTGTTTAATAGGTCCTTTAATATTAACCTTATCGAAAAATTTATAAGAACAAAATATGTTTAATATGGATCAAGGAATAAATGTACAAAAAATTAATTCGCTATGATGAGTATTAACGAACTTGTAAGAAATCTTGTGAAGCTCTGCATTTGTAAATTTCAAGGGGGGTGGAGGGGGAAGCTCAAGGGGGAGAGGCGGGAACTTTTGAGAAAATACGTGTCTCATAAGGGTCTATCACATATACAAAATTCAGCTTTCCCCTTATTTGTTGCGACAAAAAACCTTTATTGACTGGGCTATTAGGTTTTGTTTTAACGGTGCACTGGACAATTCACTCCCTCAATCACACTCATTCAACACTCGGTTTTTTACGTCCGCCAATAGCCAATCGAAAAACCTCAAGATATCCCCACACTAAAGTGCGTTGCGTCTATACAAGCCAACTACAGTAAAATCTCCCACATTGTACTTCAGCTCGGAATCGAAATGCGACAACTTGGGGAACCGGAGTTTTGCCTACGGGTGTCAGGTAGATGGGGGGGATGCCGTCGGCAACCTCTTGGTGCGGAGATTTGCCTACGGTGGGGGCGGGAGAAAGATAGTGTGAGGGAGGGAGAGAGACACCGTTTCTTGTAGTGATTATTAAAGAGCATCCACCTTTCTCGTAATTATAATATGACGAAATATTATAATTATACAAATATTATAATCATACTGTTATCGGCAAAATACTGTGACTAAACAGTTCAGGTAAGTCCTCTAGTTTTTTTTTAATTCTAATTGTATAAAGTGATAATACGACGAAATATTATAATTATATAAATATTATAATCATACTGTTATCGGCAAAATACTGTGACTAAACTGTTTAGGTAAGTCCTCTAGTTTTTTTTATTCTAATTATATAAAGTGATAATACGACGAAATATTATAATTATACAAATATTATAATCATACTGTTATCGGCAAAATACTGTGACTAAACAGTTTAGGTAAGTCCTCTAGTTTTTTTTTATTCTAATTATATAAAGTGATAATACGGTACCTGTAAAGTGATAATTTTTGTACCTGGCAGAATTCTTTCTTTTATAATCGCTAGAAGAGTCTCTTTGTCTCTCTTTTCTACAGGAATCTCTCTCTCTCCCCCTCCCCCTCTCGCGCCCACCCCCAACCGTAGGCAAAACTCCGCAGTATGAGGAATTCGCGGATGGGGACCCTTTCTACCTGATACCCTTAGGCAAAACTCCTAAACTCGACAACTTGGGAGCACCAGACACCCCTTTGCCAGCCTCGCGGTACGCCTTTGATGTTCGGCGAGCGCTGCGAACGACTACAAATAAGAGACCAATGATTAAGAGTCGAGGCGGCCGAAAATGCTGAAAAACCATCGATGGCTAAACTTTTATATTATTAACTTTTTAGGCATAATCATTATTGTAATCAAAATAAGACCAAACATGATCTAATTTGGACCATATTTAGTGATTAATACTTATCGAATAACTACTTATAACTCATTTAATTTAATGATTAAATAATTAAAAAATAAATATTTCAAATGAGAGCACACCACAGAATACATACAAACAATGGATGTACACTGACAAACGCCGTCACAAATACAAGGTCGAATGGCGCCGCGAAAAAGGAAAATATTTAAACGTAAGTACAGTACCTGAACACCGGCCTCACTTTGATTTAGCAGGTTGCCCGGTACTATATGCTACCTCCAATGACTACAGTAATCATTGCTAAATCTCGCGAACTGTCAAAAACTAAAAATTGGCTAGTCGCTTTGACGTTGACATTGTGATGTTGTTTAGTTTTGTAACTATTGAGTGTTGTTAGAATAATTCACTAACAAGCGTCTGTGTTGTGTTCTCGTGATAAGTTTGCTTGTGTTTGATTGCTTTTTTTATAAGAAGAGTAATTTCTTGATATACATAAAATGTGTTTAGGTTAACAACCTTTTACCGAGGATTTAAATTTCTCATAAAGGCTATTGACTAAATAAGAGACATTTTGTCAAGTTTTTGCTTAAAATAGACTGTGTCTCTAAAATGCGCTATGTGCTATATACAAGTTCATAAATAGTTACATTAATAATTAATTACATAAATTATATATTTTCTTATAAAAGTAAGTCCTTATTATCTGCACCCTTAAACACACGAAATATACGTAAATTAAGTTTTTTTAGAAGTGAAAATTTCAAAAAATTTCCGGACCCCCTTTCCGTCACTTCCAGTCAGTTCCTGCAGCGTTCCGGTATTGGAAAAATTACGAGTAAACCCCTGGAAGTATATGTTAAAACTGTAAACAATAAAATTTGATAAAAGAATCAAAATAAAATATAATTGTAGCCTACTTTATTAATTTCCTCAATAAAATGTTCCATTGATTAATAATATTAGCTCTACTCGAGTATTCTACTTGGAATGAAGTAGATGAGATATGTGCACTGAAGTCATGAGGTCAGGAATTATTAAAGCGTGTAAAGTTACAGCTCGAGGACTTTCGATAAATTAATTAATTCTGGTTTGCCTTTCTACAAATGTCTGATCCACCTCTTTGACTCATCGATTCACGAATTAACGTTTCAGTAACCCAGTACTTTATATAACTCTGATATATACAACGAAATATAGTACAACGTTCCGCAGCTAACTAACTTAAAACATAAATAAAATGGAATACCAAATATAATCCTAGAGACTAATATAATTTTTGTTAACTGAAAAGACACAAGGTGCGGACAAAGTATGGAGCGAGTCTTAACGGCTGGAACAAAATATTAAAAGAAAAATTATGAAGACGAGAAATATATTAAACATGTTACTGTTAAAAACCGTTCAAGTTCCATTAATCTACAACTGATGTGCGTAAGCTTTGTCTCATGAGTGTTATGATATGTGTTATTTATCATAATTTTATCAAATTGAAGTTGAGCAGTGGCTGATGCAGGTGCGTATATATAAATAAAAGAAGCAATCGATTACTTAGGCGCGGAATGCAGCCTGAGTAGGATAGAATCTTTTGTATGATTGTGATTGAAAGCTCATGTCCTAAATTATTTTGTTTGTTAGAATTAAGAAAGTAAATTTAATAATGTTATTAATTTTGTAAAATATAGTTCTCAAGAAAGTGGGAGCATATTTTATGTAGAAAGATAAATATTTAGAAATTTATAAAGAAAAAAAAAACATGGTCTCTAAACTCACTTAGAACATTCACGTTACACTATAGGTTATATACAAACATGTAATAAGACAATCAACGATAGTGCATTTAATTTATTAAGTGTTCTAGGTGCACAGTTTCCACGTCGACCATTTTAATTTTAGCTACCGTATATAGAGCTTATATATTTTGAGCTAATATAGGTCCAACACCAATTTCACCCGTAGGCTACGTGAATTTTCCAATTACAAGGCTATACACACATTTTTTTTTCTTACGCATCTAAATATAGGTCATCCTTATAAGTGAGTGTTTAGTTATGAGTTTAGTTTGACTTCAGAGCACAAGGTCTTCTGTTCGTATCTGATAAAGAACATGATGTTTGTCTAGTTGGAAAAAAATGGTTTCAAGCGAAATAGCCCATTAGTTCTTTCCATCTTAAAACAAAATGAAATATATGTAAACAACATTAAGGTTTGTGACAGGTAATTTAAGATTTCCGTAAAGGCGAATTTAAGACCAAATGCGCCAGCGTAGCCGGCTGAAAATCAAGTTTTTGATTTGCACTTCACTAACATCTCGGATTTAAACTAGAGACTTCAAATTTTGTAACACGTAGACTTCAAATTTAAACTACTCAGAAATGAATACTGGTAATAATTGTTGTATTCCCAAAACAATTCCCAAAGAAATTTGTCCAAATTAGTCCAGGGTACCAAATATAAAACTAACTTAAAATATTTGCCATGCACATCCACCTTGTGTTCTATCCCAGTAAGCTGTTAATCAAACTTTTAATCACATGTACCTCTTGGCAAAGGCAAGTATTCCTAATAGATAATAATCATAACAAAAAGGGGATAAGCAAATCAAATGTTCAGTTTTTCTTTAAAAATCTGCTTTACCCGGCCAAAAATAACAAAATTTAACACAATAATTGTTTTACAAAACATAAAATTGAGTCTGTTACAGTTAACTTGTCAGTTTGATTGTAAAATCTCGTTGATTGCAGGCGTTCCCCTAAAATATTTCCAAGTAGGCCTACTCCATTTCAGAAACATGGTTTTTATCATTCTGTATCGTTTATCTCCACAATGTCGTTTTATTTTGTCTGGCATTCTTACAGCAAGAAGAAAGTGCTACAGTTGTTATGCAAATTTTGATTTTAATCTAGTTGATGGTATTTTAACGATGGACGGGAAATAATATAAACATTTAAGTGTACGGTGAAATTAATTAAAACTATAAACCGTAAGCTTAAAGGGAAATTTTATACCTTCTTTGTTTGAAATGGGAGTAAAAACAACACTTTTCGCTTTATAACGGAATATCCCGGATTATCAAGACCTGTTACCAGCAGACAGTCTAAACAAGATTTTAAGAAATGTATGTACCGTAGCGATGGTTGATTTTTTCAAATACGTCAAGCCAGCATTAAAAAGTGATAAATTCTCTCGGAATTTATTTTTATTCTTAAACTACGTATTAATATATTCGGAATGTATAGTAGTAATACAACTTCCATTATTTCATATTATTACTACCAATACGTTAAAATAACCAATGTAATAAAATACAATACTTAATTCACTGTTTTTAAGTCACCAGTTTCAGTTTCAACCATTTGTATTTTTTGTACTTCTCAATAAAAGCACGTGCGTGTTGTACGTGTTGAGAATGTACGTGCTTTGCAGGAATTCATTATCTTGGGAAAACACGTTTGTATCCAGCATTACAAATTGGGAAGCGTTACTCATTTGGACATGAATTTAGTGAAATACTTAACACTAACTTCAGAAAATAATAAAAAGTTTTCCATAAACGTTGAGCGTAACCTCCGCACGTCAACATATCGTCTTTATTTATAAACTCGGTCATTCATCGTACGTGCCAATTTGAGATTCTATTCACTCCAGGAACGTTTTAAAAACCAATGAATTACACCACTTACAAGTCTCTTGACGACCTTCATTCACCTAACCGGAATGTTCATTTATTTCGTAGCTATTTTGACCTTACACAACAATATTTCGAGTAAACTCACCCGTACTCCCATATCACCCATAACCTCACTTTTCTTTAAAAGGTATTAATTTCCTACCTTAATGCAGGGGTACTTTATTAGTAAACTCGTATATTTCAATCGTGTGTTACTTTTTTCTGGACATTGTGTTGAGTAATATTATTAATTCATGTTAAGATAATTGTATTAGAAGTATAATTTAGTTAGTTTGGTGCAACACACGATGAAATCAAATATCACAGTTGCATTTTATAGTAAGCCAACGACTGAGCTAGGCGAGTAAAACTGAGTGAGGGCAGAGGTGTTGGAATAAATTCGAGACGAAGCTTTTAGTGTGGAACCAGCCAAGGTGTACGTTGTGGCGGGGTTGGGGGGGAATGACAGGAAAAAGCCACCTGGAATAAGGTGAGGAGGCACATATCTTGTAAATATTTGGGGAATAATTGTTTTGTATTAAGTTTGAATAGAAGTCAGTCTTTGTTTTATAACTGAGATAATTCTTCATTTGATTGATATCCGTATTTGAGAAGTTTGGGACTTTGATATATTATTTAAGTGGGCATTACACTTAGCTGCTTGCTGCGCAGCATGATGATGGAAATATTGCGTGATCTAGTACACACATCAGCTTGCAGCGCTACAAGTTGAAGAGTTTGCTAGGAGGGGAGCACTGAACGCGTCTAGTTGGAATGCGCTGGTGTGGAAGAGATAGACGCATGCGTAGGCCTATTACGTAAAGCTGATGTCCGCTTGTGAAAATATCAAAACTATCCGATGTTTGTCAGCATGCTGATAACAGCTTGCACACGAAATGTGTACCCTATAACACAAGCAGCTTGCAGCGCAGCATGCTGATATAAATATGCTGCTCAGAAAGCTGCTGCGTGTAATGCTGCCTTTAGATTTAATTTTGCCAGTAGAGTTACGCATAAGATTTGTGTAGATTAAGATTGATTGTTATTGGAATAAATTAATGTATCTGTGTTAATGTGTTAAAGTGTATGTATACAATTTAAATTAAAGACATATTTATATGTCTTTGGAGTGCTTAATTTATATCTCCAGGGTCATATGTATATATGTAATACATATATATATTTATATGTATTTGAAAAATAATAAGAGTAAAGCGAGTTGTCATTGGTAAGAAATGCCCCTACGTAATAAATTGGTGGAGGCATCGATATTTAGGTTTTTACCTAAATAAAAAATTGTACTACTTTTTGAAAGTTTTTTTGTTTATAAATATTGTTCCTGTAAAATAATTCCATCGAGTATCTTTTATTTATTTATTTTTTAGTTAGAAATCAAATACATTTTTTTAACTATCCGTTGTGTGAGACTATTTGATTATAAACATTTATTTAATCTTTAAGTGTATTTTCGAACGGATAAATTTTTTGTTACAAGTTGATGTGGCTATAATAAGTAATACTTCTAATTACCTAAAGGTGAATTCCGTCAACTATCCTTGGTTTGATGTGGTTAGTATATCTCTTTTGACACACTGTTGACACTGTTGAATACTTTTAACACTGTTGACGATCGAAAGTATTCGTGAACGGTCGCCGAAAAAAAATGTATGTTGGACCGTGTTTGTGTATACATTTTAAATGTGTTGTTTTGAAAAGTAGAAAAGCGTAATGTGATTAAAGACATATACGAACCACATCAAACCAAGGATAGTTGATGGAATTCACTTAAGGCAATTAGAAGTATTGTCATTAACTATCCAGTAAGGCTATAACATTATAGAATGGTATAATAAGTAGTTTAATTGTATTTTATGTGTTTATATTAAGGACGTTGGACATTTTAGGAGTTTAAATTCTAAATTTTGTATAGAATATATAATCTTTTGATTCAGTTATTTCGCAGATAGGCAATATTTTAGGCGAACAGAGTTTTTCTTTTGCTGTTATGTTTTAAGTAGGTTAAATGTTTTAAGTGCCTTACATTTATGTCTTACAGACAAAGTTCATTCAGTATTGTGGAAAGCTAATGGAAATGGTGAAGTGGATGTATCAAAGATCTGTTTCTAAAGGACTGAGAAATTGTAGATAGAGTTAGGTTTAGACATTCCTGAGCAATCAGATTTATCAGAGTATTTGCGGTCGCACTTTAGATTAATTAAATTAAAAGCAGATTTGGGAATTAACTAATCATTAGTAGTATAGAGGTTACGATAATTTGTTAGTTGTTAAACATTCACAAGGACCGTAGAAATTAGGAGAGGAAAATATTTACGACCAAGTAGAATTTAATTTTATCGCCACAATTAGTAAATCGAAGGAGAAGAACGTTCGCCATTTTTTAATCCGGAAACGTTTAGGGATTTCCAAAAGAATATATTTTTGTCCACATAACCAGATTCGAAAGCGCGGCTGTAGAAAATAACTGGTAAAATGATACAATTTTTGTTTTCTTCCCCACATATTTAGATAAGGTAACCATGTCACATTTCGAAAACTTTGAGAAAATAAAATTGGGTGTGCTTAAGATCACACGTTGGAAGTGATAACTTCTATGACTGATTTTTATCAGTATTAATATTAGAGAAGAATAAGGGTCAACAAATTACACAAGTTAATATATTGCCAAACAATATTGTATCATATTTTTGAAATTTCATAATTAATTATTAAAGTAACAAATTATTCTTAACTCCTAAAAATTGTAAGTAAGTCATTTAAGAATATTTTTTCTGCTTTCAGTAAAGCTGCAGAACATTATATTTATATATTTTCACATTATACATTTTTATTCCATTTTAAGCGTGTATATAATCTAATTATATTAAATTATAAATAATCAATATGAAAATTGACCATATTCCGTTTGTTTAATTCAAAATAGAGTAAATTCTTTAGCTTTGACTAAAAAAATTAATATGGTTTTAAATTTCCTAAAGTTTATAAGAAATTGTAGAATCTATCAAAATTTAAAAAATTGTCAATTATTTAAAATTGTTAATTATATTTAAAAGTGATGATTTTTCAAAAAATAATATGATTTCCTTTCTGTCCATCAGATTTAAAAATCGCAATCTAAGGTTATAAATTTTCCATTTAATAAAAATATAGAAAAGTTATGGAAAATCCTCAAATAATAATAAATATAATTGTAACTGTCAATGTACTTACCGACTTTCTGTATTAACGAATACAACAAACAAAATTCAACACTCTTATCTACATCATGAGCGACTTTCTGTGTATATAGTAAATCACGTGGAAAGAGGTGACGAAATATTTATAACAGAAATTTTAGTACTATTAAAAAATAAAACAACGATTTTAAGTTTTATTTTGAACTTATTCAGATTAACTGTTAATTTTATTCAAAAGATACTAAAAGTATTCAAATGGTCAAATAAAAACAGTTAAAATTCTCGCCGATGTACAATATACTCGAAGTTACGATGAGTGAACAGCCTAGTATGGGCTAGTAGTTTTGAGTAATCGCAGGTGGCAGCACACAACAATGATCCCCGATGACCGCACCAACACAATAAATATTTAAAGCAGAAGACCGTTAGAACATTCGACGATTCACACTATACTCACACATTAAGCTAATAAGAACAGATACTACAATTTGATCTTAGCCAAGAGGCCGACAACGATACTGTTACAAGGCACTTAAACTAGTTAAAACGTTCCTAGTCTGTAATAGCGTGAATTTTATATAAATTGTAATTTTTTATACTGGTCGCTGTAAGAAAGGGCACGGTTTCCGGGTGAATTGCCTTCAGGATTACGTTTGAAACGTTTCTAGCTACATTTTAACACAGAAGCATGCGTTTTCTTGACTATATATACTATTTATCGCCTATTCCCTCTCTACGCTCTGACTTGTGTCTACGTAAAAAGTTCGTGACGCGAGATTTCACAAACATAGTCAAGCGAAAGTGCCCAACAGGCCAATAGAAGTTATCACTTCAAAATGATAGGTCAAAAGAGCTTTTCTTCAATCTTTTTGCGCCTACAGAGAATAAAGAGTCGTTATTAATTCAATTGAATTGGAGGGTACAACATCCGAAACCGTAGTAAAATATAAAACCGATGACAAGAAATTGTGCCCTAGGATTGTCAGAAGAACAATTTTGTAATCATATTTAAAAAAAAGATGAATCCGGCAATTTTACAGAAAATAGCGATGTTGGACAATTTAACATTGTTAAAAATAGAAAATAATATTTAAACATTTTAAAGGGCTAGCTTTATGATGCGTACACGGCTTACCATTTACACGGTTTAAATGGTAAAAGCATGGATAGGACAGAAAGCAATGGAAAGGAGATAGAGGCAAAATAGATATTATTATGGGAATAATGAATAGGTTAGGCATAAGAAATGACAGTTCTAGGAGTAAAGATCATTTTAGAGAAAGGCCTGATAGTAGGAACTTCAGCCACGACTAAAGGTGAACAATAAATATTGGTTTTAGTAGTTAATGGGAAGCTTCACCTGATTATAGATCTTCTTATAGGAACACTCCACAAGAGCAGATAGTAGGGAAAGAGAGATACATTTTCAAGAAAGGGAATCAAATCTCATCCGAGTCAATAAAGACTAAGTCGGAAGTAATTGGGTGTCTTCTAACACAAAACTATGTTTTATATGTATCAGAGAAAGACATTTTGATCGAGACTGTGGACTTAAGTATACACAAAACTATTAATGCTTGGAGTACAAAATATGTGCTCTGGAAGACAAAACGAACATCGAGGACAGCATCAGTTAACCAGTGTTTGGCGCTCTGAGAGACTTAGGCGTAGGACTTGGTTTCGTTTACACCTTATAAGACGCGAAGTGGTTTAAAATCTTCGCGAAACATCCTGATAATTTTAAAATATCGTTCACAATACTGTTTGTAGTATTTGTGTATGTGTTGTGCTTGTTATTGTTTTGACGTGACATACATTTCTAATATTGTTTTAAAATTTTTACTACGGTACCTGGAGAACGAACTTTTATCTGTAAGTTGGGTGAAATCCATTATAATTTTTTAAATATCGTGTGCCTCACATATAATGTCTTTCAAAATAAAAGAGTAGTGTATATAGTTACTCATTTCCGTCCATTCCTGTATGGACGCATTTTACTGTATACAACGATCTGCAGCTTACAGTATTATACAAATATCAAGAGTTTAAGTGATTGGCTTTAAAGTTTGTAAAAAATAATCCTGGATCATCAATGAAAGTCCCTGATTTCTCAGTAGATACCTAAGTGAAGAGGAATTCGAAGTCCCAGAAGTACAATAGGAGTTCTCTATTAATAATATAAATAAGTTGAATATCGAAAAACTGCAGCAGAAGTTGAGTACTTATTTAATATCAGACAGGCGATAGTCGATCCGACTCAAGCGACAAAAACTACTTACAGACAATCGAGATTGTACACGTTATACGAATTCGTATTGTACCACAAATTTTATGTGGATGGAGAGTGTAGGAAATTGCTTACTATATCAAACTCGTTACTCAGAGAAGTATTGCACTCGTATTATGACACTTTAACAGCTGGTGCTCATGCAGGTGTGGCTAAAATATTATCAAAAACTAAACAAAAATACTTTTGGAAGTCTATGACAGCAGATGTGGTAGCATATGTGAAGGCATGTCATGTTTTTCAAATCATGAAACCTTCTCGACAAAAGCCAGCTGGGTAAATGCAGACTATAAATCCCCAAATACGTCCGTTTCAAAACTGGTGCTAGACTATTTAGGCTCACTACCCAGGGCTAATACAAAATTATAAGTTTTGGTAGTCACGACGAGATACGCGATAGTGAAAGTGACGGAAAAGACGGATGGGTAGACAACAGCTAATTTTACCAAATTATGGACTCCCTCGTGAAATTCACACTTCGTTGCTGATGATTTGAAACAACTTTAGAATGCTTTAAGAATTCAACAGCGTACTTCTGCGCTTACAGGCGTCAAAGGATAACGGAAAGGTATACTCGTCCTTAATAACTATGTTGAGATTTTATGTAAACGAGAATCAGAGTGATTAAAACAAGTATATTATAAAGCTGGTTATTTTGACGTACAACTCCAGCAAACACGAATAAACGGGTCACTTACCATTCTATCTATTGAACGCATTTGAACCCAAGCAACCGATTGCCGTAGGTAGCATTGTTGACAACGATTCCGGACCACGATTTTATTGAACCAATTGTTATGATTGATCTGAGGTTCTGACTATATGTAGTATATTAGTTGATAGAGTTAGTGTTTTATATCTAAAGGTATTGACCAACAAGACAGACCAGGAAGTATACTATAAATACAAAATTAGTAGCAAGGTCGCGTGAGAGGTCGTTATTTAATGCAGAACAAAACAAATGCTACGGAAGTAGTGCTATGTTTGTTGAAGATGTCAACAGGAAGCTGGACGGGTTATATAGTATAATCCGAATCTAGAATCTAGGCCAGAGTGGAATGGTCGGGTGACCAGTCAGCCGACGAGCTGCGAGTTGGGGGTTGGGCCAGTCTGTTAAAGTGTAGGGCCGGAAGGTAGGCCAGTTCGAGAGATCGAGACAGAGGAATCTCTACACAGCTCAAAGTTGGGGCCATTGGAACGTCCAGGAAGGATTTCGAGTAAAGGACCGGGACGTATCGAAGACAACATACTAGTATTTTGGTCTATTGTGAAAGTCACACTGAATTCAGAATTTTGGGGTTATTAACATAAACGTAACTCGCTTTAGTTGCCGGTACCGTAAATCCAGTATGTCTTGTAAAAATCAATACCTAGTAAAAGAAATGTATGCAGTATAAAATAAGTGTAGGTTAATGCATCAAATCGTGTATATTTGTATTATTGTATCGTGCGAATAAATTAATGTTAAAATAAGTATTACCACTGAACTACGATGTATTATTATTGATCTGTTCCTTACCGATTTAACCAATTTAGTGTTTGAACCCGGATGGCGAGGGTTGCAAAATCGCAACCTAATACAATCAAAACAATTCAAAAAGTACAAAAGGACATCCCTTTGGTAATGCAGCGTATACAAGGACAACAATGTGATCGACAAGATGCAACGCACGTAGAGCGGGAATATCAGGCAGGACTTAGTATTAGTTAAACATTTTGGTAAAAAGAATAAGCTCATGAAAAATATTTTGAATTGAACCATTTAGAAACTTAATAAAATTAATACAGTTGAACTACGAGGTAGAAATTAGTACGGGAGGTAGATTACGCAGCGATATTATTCACGTAAGTATACTTCTTATGCTATTAAAAAAGTATGTCAGCAGATTGTAATTCTAGGAATATTTTTGTTGTTATGTAATAAAGTAATAACTCGCGTTTAGTAATTGTTAGTTTTAAGTTATAGGAATTAATTTATATTGTGTGTTTTTATTTAGCATTTTGGATAACTTGTTAAATTCCTGAAGACTATTTATAAGCAAGGGGATATATAAAATATTGTTTTAATCCATGAGTTTAAATGATGTATAACATCTAATATGCAATTTAAAATAAGATATTGTTGCTATTTTTTTCGCGATCTTTTTATGTAGTACTATAAGTTATCAAAGTTTTTTTTTAAATCATGCGTCATATACATTTACCATTTAGTTCAGAGAACAGGTATGCCTATGAATTGTAGGTTGAATTTAATTCCATGTTCTGATAAAAACTGAGTTCAAGGTTACATTTACCAAATTTAATTTAACGAAATAATTTTCATTGGAGGGAAAACTAAAATTTCATTTTAAACTAACACATTTAAAAAGTGTTGTCTCATGTGAAACAAGAAAGACAGATATGTGAGTATTAGATAAAAATAAAAGCTCTATACAAGCAAAAAAAAAAAAAAACCCCATAAGCAGCACCGCCGCATTACTAAATAGCCGAATTTTCTTATCAGGAAATAACTAGTATTAAATAACGGGAGTTCCTATGAGTTTTGTTCCTTGTTCCGGGAACCGTTCCAAAAATACCTTTGCACAGGATTATTGTAAATTTAATTGCCTTTCGAAAGATAAAGCTCACAAATTGCACTCGGGTTTATGAGTGGGAGAAATTGCGTAATTACCTTACATTGATAACTGTAAAAATATTTATCGGGAGCTTCTTATCAATTTTGTTCCTTGTTCCGGAGACTGTACCTGAAATACCTTTGCACAGGATTGTATTAAATTTAATTACCTTTCGAATTATGTAGCTCACAAAATGCACTTGAGCTAATGAGTGGGAGAAGTTGCGCAAAAACCACACATGGATAATGAAAAAATCATTTATCGGGAGTTTCCTATCAAGTTTGTTCCTTTTTCCGGGGGGGTTTGTACCTGAATTACTTTTACACAGGATTGTAGTAAATTTAATTACCTTTCGAACGATATAGCTCAAAAATTGCACATGGGCTTTTTAGTGGGAGAAATTGCGCAAAAACCTGACACGGGTAGTGAAAAAAATCATTATTCTCCCGAGCTTCCTATCAATTTTGTTCCTTGTTCCGGGGACTGTCCCTGAAATACCTTTGCACAGAATTGTAGAAATATTGAATTACCTTTCGAATGATATAGCTCAAAAATTGCACACGGGCTTATGAGTGGGAGAAATTGCACAAAAACCAGACATGGATAGTAAAAAAATCATTTATCGGGAGTTGCCTATCAATTTTGTTCCTTGTTCCGGGGACTGTACCTGAAATACCTTTGAACAGAATTGTAGAAAAATTAAACTACCTTTCGAATGATATAGCTCAAAAATTGCACACGGTCTTATGAGTGGGAGAAGTAATGCAATTTCCTCGCTCTAACTTTGCCATTTTGGTTTGAATCAAACAAGCCGCTATTTTGTGTCAAATCGAAAAATAAAAATATCAGTGTCTGAGAAATCCTACAAGAACCCTTCCACTAAAATTTCAGCTATTTTATCAAGGTGGGGAAAACCTATATACTTATACACCCTTAAATCCCTACCCAAAAACGATTAATCGGTATAACTCCTTCCTCCATTTTGAATCGGATCGAAAAACAAACAAAAAAGTGTATCTGAAGGATCCTACTAAGACCCTTTCACCAAAATATCGACCGAGGCTTTTTGGGTGGAATCAGTCAAGGTGTACGCTGAAGAAGAGGGCACAAAGACAAAATAAGTGAGGGCACATTTGTTGTGAATATTTGGGGAATAATTGCTTTGTATTAAGTTTGAGTAGAATCAGTTTTTGTTTGTTTTATAATTGAGGTAATTTTTTATCTGATTATCCATATTTGAGAACTTTGAGAAGTTGATATATTATTTGAACTCAGTTTTGCCCTTAGACTTAGGAATAAGATTTACATAGATTAAGATTCATAGTTATTCAATAAATTATTAGGTCTCTGTGTTAGTTATACCATTTAAATTAAAGGTATATATATGTCCTTGGTGGGCTTAATTTATACATGTCTTTGTGACCCTCTCACTGAAAAATAACAGATCCAAACGAGTTGTCTTTGATAAGAAAGGCCCCAACGTAATAATTGAATTAATCCTTTTGGGAATGAATCTTTAAGTTCATCCAATCACGCGTATTATTGCAAAGAGGTTTTGCATGGTTACTAATCTTTATAGGTTTCTGATGGAACACGGTGGCCAATCTATTTAATCTGATTTTGTTATGTTAGTCCAACCATATTAGCAAGCATGTTGGAATATTATGTTGATCAAATTCTAGTTAGAAGACGTTAACCAATCGAAAGACCCTCGACAGGCTGTCATACGTAAACTATGTACAATTAATAAATTTATCTCTATAAATAATTTTACATTTATAGTTTAGTTTTACATTTTAAGTTTAAAGGTAGAAGACGACAAAATCTTTAAAATTTTTAATCTGTTTAGGTGATTGTACACGGCTTAAATATACGTCTCATTCGATTCTATAAACTATTGAACAGAAATACGTTTGCCATAATTTTAAATAATTTACATGAAAAGTAATGTTAATTTGTAATCAGAGTCTAAAAATATGTATGGGCTTGTTTCATTAAAATTTAATGGAAAGGAGTTTTCCTCGTTTTATTGTAATATTTTATTAGGCGCAGGGTTTTTTGTACGACAGCCCCGTACTTCTTGGTGCAGCAGGATACCAAATCTCGTTATATATTTAGTACTACTAGATATGTATACTATGCTATATAAATTAACGAAGTGATAGTCTAATATGGGAAAATGTTCAGTCAGGCACAACTCTGTTGTTATTACGTGCTTGAACACAGTTTCGACATTTTACACAGATTGCATTAGCATATAAATATCTTTCAAAATAGACTTAAATCTCTTGAACAGATACGGACAGTATTTCCTTCTTGTTACATAAAAGTACTTGGTTGATAATTTTGCAAGGAGCATAACAACAAAAACCTTTTTCTCCGTACATGATGCTTAAATTTTAACGATTGTGTTTTAAAATAGATTAATATTTCAATTAATCGTGAAAGCAAGGCAATCGTGTTCTCTTCTGCCATTTCAAATCCTTTACACGACTTATTAGTTCGTTTGTTGCTTTGTATGTAAGTTTGTAACATTATTATAATAACAATCCAGAATAGTATAATACAAACATTGCCTCACGTTCTGTTGCAAGCAAATTTAATAATCGTTTCGACAACACATTATGTGAAATAAAATAGCTATAGTCACTACGCTACGGTCTTATATTCAATCCTCACGTCACTTCAGTTTTAATGTTAAGAACTGATTTTCTTGAAAGTTAACAGTTGAACTTAATAATTGAAATGTTCAAATAACAAATTTACTTCGTCGTTAGAAGATAACTTTATAGTGGAAAAGTTTCTTTTATCGCACAACTTTTATTTCAATAAAGTCTGAATTGAATGATTTACGTGATAATTATCAAAACGTTTTTTGAAACGCTTAGAAACTGTTAGGTTTAATTTATATCAACATTTTCATTTAAATGACAATGTTTAATACAAGTATTTTCTTAAAAATAACTAACAAGTGTTTATTTACTTGAAATGTACATACTTTGTATACCTTCTTTTAAGTTTGGACCAATTGTACTTCATAAGAAACTAGTTACATTTATTAAATTACTTACACGAGGCTCTCCACCTGTGTCAATATTTCAAAACATACCGTTTTATTGTCAATGAGTGTATTAAGTCTCACTACAAGAACTGAAACATCAGTAACGTAATTATTAATGTTACCTTTGCAAAATATCAATAATAACAAAAATACCGCTTGATCTAAAAAGTGATAAATTACAAGCAATAAAATGTTAAGTAAAAATCTAAATAATATTTAACTGTATTTTATTAATTTTCTGGATGAAGTGTTTGAATGAATAATAAGCGGTCAAACATTAATTAATTTATGCCAAAAGTCAATTTAAAAAAATCTATTAAAAGTGCTAAAATAAAATGCATGTTCCATTTTCAATTCATATAACGGATGTTTTAATTGTTACTTTTTATACAAAATTTATCAAGACTGAAATGAAATACATGAGATCTAAATTAATTAATTCAGACTTCCCTTTCATCAACAAATCGATTCACGAATTAACTTTTCAGATTACGAAGTAGTTATTATTACTGTTTTAAGTAGCTTAAAAATATCAACCCTAAACTTGGGCATACAACATTTTATAGTGGAAAGCATCCGAGTAATTAAAATCTATGTAAATTAAAAATTGGAAAAAAAAAACTAACCGAAGACGAAGAACATAACAATAATCGCTAAAGAAGTTTAATCCACTACTATAAAAGCGAGTGTACGTCCGTACGTACGTACGTGAGTAACATATAATATAACAGCTGGTTTCACCCATCATCTGTAATACTGTAATCATCTGTAATCATCATCTGTACTCATCTGTAATAACAAACCCAGTGTAGATAATAGTTTGAGGTTATGTTTACAACTTCAGTCGTTATAATTTCTTGTGAAGTTGATTTTTTTTTTTTAATAGAAGTTTTAGAACTAATGTAATGTAATGTTTAAACAAAACATAAGTTATATCCTACTATGTCTAGTATTCAACATATGTCTATTATTTGCCGTATTCTATTCACCAGAAAATGGTTGGTACTTCTTTACACATTAAATAATGCCTATTTTGTAACAAATCTTTTTATGAGTATCCAACATATTTTAGCATAGGATGTTGGAGCTCATTCTCTACCTCTTTTGTCTTTTAAATTCTAGTCAGGAGAAGTTAGCCAATCAAGAGACAATATCCATACATCTCGATAGCCTTCATCTATATATATATATTTAAACTACGTTTTCTCTGTTGATTAACTTAAAGTTTATTTGCAGTACTAGTCTTTACGTTTGAAATGTAATTTAGTTTTAATTTTAAATGTAATATTCGATAGCAACGAGATATGTTATGAGGTTTTAAAATCTAAATGTTATACTTTAAAGTTAATGACAAATTATAAATATCTGATTGGTGAATTTCATTCAATACAGTCTCTATCTAACAATTTATTTCAATACAATTTTAAATGAGGTAAAAAGGTAATGGTTAGTTTGTAATCAGAGTACAAAAATGATATATGATTGTGTTTCATTGAAATTGTATAGAAAAGTAATATTCTCCTTATTATTGGAATATTTTATTGGTGATTTTGAATCTAGCTTACGTCATGTACTGTTTCCAACTAAGTATCAAATTTCAAAAATACATGAATTCCACGTGAAAGTAAAAACACTTTCTGTATACTGTTTTATACAAATTTAGCGCGATATTAACATAATAAAGGAAAGTGTTCTGCTTTATTACATGTTTCAACAAATTGTCGACATTTATAGATATTGCATTAGCATATTAAGATGATTTTAAATCAATGTTAAATCAATACCAGTCAAGTGAATTTAATTAGTTTCCGCTGAAATAACGAAATATATCTGATTGTATCTTAACCTAAATTAATGTTTTTTATAGTCTGAAACAAGAATTTCAGTAACATAGAAAATGTGTATTGAACTAAACATTGCTTTAGAAAAATATTAAAAATAATTTCAATAATCTTCTTATTCGCTATTTACGATTGAAGGATTTCTTAAATTATCCTTTATTTATAAAGTTCTTCCAACTTCTCCTCCTGATTTACCAAGTTTTAAACAAAGGGTGACGGCTTACCATCTATTATAAAAGTTACTTGTAATTTGTTAATTTAAATCTTTATTGAATTGACTACACTGTATTGTTCAAAATTTATATTAAACCTGTTTTTGTCAAAAATGTATTATTTTCTTTATTTCAAATCAAGTGAAATAATTATTTCGACATTTAGTACGTATTTTATTTATTTGATCATACATAATTTACCACTATTTATAATTTGTAATTTTATTTTAACTAGACCTTCCAAGCTAATTTAATTTAAAATCTACACTATTCTAGAGCAATAAAGATCCTTCATGTTAAATGTATTACTTTCTCTTCCCTGATTCTCCAACCCCACATTGCCCCACCACTAACATTTTGAAGTGTTTATGGAGAGAACACATCCTTAGCTTGCAAAATGGCGACGTCTTGGGCTATATTGTAGACACGTCCGTACTGCAGTGTCATTTCACTTTAGTCATGTTTGAAAAATATATTTTGTGAATTAACCCAAAATTTATAAAGCTGCCTCACATATGTAAAACTAATCTCATTAAAAAAAAATAAGATTTATGTAGAACTAAGGGCAATCTGAAAAAAAACTAAATTTTTATGTCTGTTTAAATCACAACTAGACTCAAATAATATATAAAAAAAGAAAATTTAAGTTATGACACTCTTCCAAGATCTAAAAACTGATCATTAACATTTATCGGGTTGAAACAAATTACTTTATAAACTTACCTTGCAATTTAAATCTCACTAACTCATCCGGCTGTGCTATTCTGATGGAGTTCACAGTACAACACCCTGGCGAATGTAACGCAAAATGTGGTAACATAAAATCTCAATAGTGAAACCTTCTTTGCAATGTTTATTTGAAAAAAAATATTGTTGTTGAATCGTTTTTGTCAGCAACGTCAATGTTTACTAGGTTGATTTCTTGTTCTAAATTACACAGAACTAATATAACATATTGAGTACGTATGAAAGGATATTACGTTTGCTGTAAACTTATTAATATCGAATTAAATTCATCGTAATATTTCTATTAAATGTTAACATTAAACGTTCGCCACCGAGGTCAGTTCGCATTGCGTATTTGTGCATTAATACAGTAAAGATATACAATTATATCCTTCTCTCAACGTTACATATGTTATTTATTGTTTCCTGCTGTTTTAAAATAATTTATTATATTCTTACGGACAGATACGTATTATAATACAACACATATGCAGAGTGAGTCAGTGAGTGGCCTTGAATGGTCGTTTATAGCACGGTAGTATTCTAAATACCGTGGTTTATAGCAACTGTCACGAAATGACTCATTTCTGGAGTCTGTGTTAGTTATCAGTTGATTATAAAATGGCTTCGTTAATCGTCCCAAAAAATGAGAGATAAAAGACTTCTAAGGAAACTGATATTTCAGACAAAGAGTTATAAAAAAAAAATACGTTAAGATGGATATCAAAGCCGTTCGCGCTAGGCTAATTTAAGCTTTTCCTAAAGACAATTTGACCTTTATCTTCACTCTGTGAGAATCGAGAAATACGTACGACGGCACAAAGCAGATTACATTTTCTACAAATTCGTTTATGGACTGATGATTCTATTTTTAAGCTAAACTCATACGTCATCCTCTATAAAGTGTTAAATAATGCTGGAGTCACAGTTCAGGCCGGTATATGTGTTTTGTATTTTGCTGAATTTTGTATCTTAAAAGCGGACTGTATAATTGAAAGACGAATTACCGTAACAATATGAATTGCAGGAACTTACCAAGTTGTATTTCGTTAGTCGTGTAGTTGTAGTCTTACCTCCTGTGCACAGGGAACGTGAATTCTTGAGGTCACGAAGCTGAGGAAGTATCGTCGTTTTAGTAATTAATTTTAGAGTCGTAAAATTGTTGATAAGCACTGCGTGGCTCGTTAAGAAGCGTATTAAAAAAGATTAGAGTTGCCGTAGTATTAGAATGTTAAAGAACAAGATGTAGATAGGCCACCAACCAATCTTGACATTGTACGATGGCACATAGTTCAATCGGAATCGATCGATTAATCGATAATGCGGCGCTATGATACTAAACAATATGGAATATGGAGTTGTGTATTTGGATGAATTGGGTGTTATTTTTATTGCTGTACGGTGAATATTCTCTGGGAATGCTACATGAAGTAACGATAACGATGGTGGAATGTCAAAATATTCACGTTTTAGAAAACATTCAATATTAGAGACTATTTGGTAATGAGGCACCTCCCACACTCATATAGTTCGGGACTTTTAAATGAGCACTTCCATGAATGGATAGAGAGGAGTACTATTGAAGTTTAATATGCGCTACAAGTGTTATCTATATATATAAAATTCAATGTATGTCCGTCTGTACGTTTGTATGTTTGTCCTTTATGCGTTACCAAACCGTCCATCCGATTGCTTTGAAATTTTGCATAGTAACACAGGTTAACCCTGGGAAGGTTTAGGCCATTTACCGAAGTCCTAGGACATTAGGGCTACGCCCCAGTGGCCCTCAAAGTTTCAATGTTAATCTTATGGAAGGTCAATCTTAAGGAAGAAGAAGAAAGATTACTTTTGATTTTATCAGGGGCACAAAAAACAGCTGTCCGTATGAAAAGCTTAAAACAGCTGATTTTGATCAACAACTGATTTGGATCAAAAACTGAATATAATTTTAGGCTAGGCCTACAATGACCTTTTTTTTACAATGAACTAAAACACTTGGGCTAATTATTAGTATCAGGTTGATTTGTCTATCCGTGCAAAGCCGGGTCGGACCAGCTAGTAGACAATAAAAGCAGTCATTTTGCAGGTTCTTTAATACATAAATTTCAATTGTAATGATAAAATTACAGTTAAACTTCATTTTTTGTAAACCGTTTTATACCACATTCTGTATATAAAGCAAAAAAATAAATAAAAAATGTAGACACTTCTAATGCAAAACTATTGTTATGTAGCAACAAGTTACGAACATAATACTTGAACACAAAAGAAAAAGTTATAAAGCTTAAACACAATTTCTTCTTATTATTTTGTTTCTCAAAAATACAATATCAAATTCTAAACATTATTATTCTAAACCAAAATTATCATAAATCATAAACAAAATATACGAATCGAAACAAAATATATTTTCTTATGTTGAACAGCACCTTTAAAAAAATACAATCTAAATATGATTGTGTTACTATTTCAAGAACAAATTTTCAACTCTTCCCAACACAATAGTTACTTATGTATCTAGGGTGCAAAGTTGATACACGAGATAAACAGTTGGCAAAGTTTATCAAGTGTGACAAATTAAACTTTGCACCAACGTGATACACACAACGATTTTCCTACAGCTACATTTTAAATTAGTGTTTTAGTTTTTAAAAAGATCGGTTTTACAGAGGTTAGTTCCATAACAATCAGAATTTTCAAAACATAGCCGACATCAGCTGTTACAAGTAGAGTGCGCAACGTAAACAGCTTGTGTGCGAAAGCGTTATTTTACCGCATTCCAGCTGTCTAGCCGTACGATGAAGTAAGACAAAGAGGTATACTTAACGCTGAACTCATGTAGGCCTAGTTTAGTTTGCGCACTACTGTGAGTGTGGAAAACGTACTTTATTAAACAGCTGTAGGAAAAAACATTTAGCCAATTTAACTGCATTTTGGGCAATATATTATAAATTAAAGTTATAGTAACATATGATTTACGA
This sequence comes from Philaenus spumarius, assembly GCA_018207615.1. Lineage (NCBI taxonomy): Eukaryota > Metazoa > Arthropoda > Insecta > Hemiptera > Aphrophoridae > Philaenus > Philaenus spumarius. The sequence goes on from JAGFPH010001996.1 coordinate 53,026, forward strand.
AAATACAATTTTTGTTTTAAATTCAGGTTAGGTTATCGTGTTTTATACGTGTAATGTGTGTATATATGGGGTAGATGGAAGAGATGACTCTTAAGTCCTAATCTCGAACTAAATAAAGACAATTCAATACTATGGGTACAAAGTGAGGGTATTAGGTAGAAAATAAAGAACAAAGACTTCTCAGTTTTTGAATAAAGTGTTTCGATGGTCTATATGAATTGTGCTTTTTTACGTCTAAATCTTCTTTTAAAGTGTTTTGAACTATTAATATTGCACTTATATTTTTATAAACTAGACGCCTTGAACCAAAGTGAAACTTTTAGACGTGTTACAGGTCACTGGTCACAGCAGAAGTGTTGACATACAACGCCTAGACATTGTGAAGTAAAGTGTAAAACTAGTGCGGACACTATATAGACCACTACTCAAACTGTCCAACAAGAACTAATGCACAATGGCAACAAAGGTTTACAAGGGCAAAACATTTCCTAATCAAATTAGAGTACACAATCAGAATGGCAAAGTATTTAATAGCCTGTTAAATTCGCGTGTAATTATTTAAACATTTTAAACCAATCATATTATATATTATTTCTCAAATGTATTTTTTTTTTTTGTCTCCTTCATTCGTCATCAAAGTTAATTATTCAAACATAATTTTAAAGCTTATGTTCACCGCTATTGGCAAAAAATATACAAATAGCTTAAAATTAATGTTTTAGTTTTAAAAATGGTTAAAACTTGCATATGAAAGTTCGTATGATTCCTAATGAAAGGCGCCATCATTAACAATCTGTTTAACTAACATGACAGCTGTTTATATTATATGTGCAAGTGTAATCTATCACGCAAATCAATCAAATTAAATCAACGTAAAACGTTATAAGCTGTTATTTATAAACCAACGTAAATAACTTAAATTAAATGAAGGTATTAAATCAGGTAAGTACCTTGCGTATCTAGGGTGCGATACACCCTTATTTCTGTATCTAGGGTGCAAAGTTGAGTTTGTCGCACGAGGTAAAGAGTTGACAAAATTTTATCGAGTGTGACAAATTAAACTTTGCACCCATGATACACACAATGTTTTTCCTACAGCTACATTTTAAATTAGTGTTTTAGTTTTAAAAAGATCTGTTTTACAGAGGTTAATTCCATAACAATCAGAATTTTCAAAACATAGACGACATCAACTGTTTACTTTGCTTACAGTGCGCAAAGCAAACAGCTGGAGTGCGAAAGTGTTACTTTAGGCCGGCCGCACACCAAATTCGTGCAGACGTCTTTCGACAAAACTTCGTGTCGTACCATGTGTGTTGTGTTGAATTCGTTGTGCGCGCTTTTTGTGTTTTCAGACGACAAAAACCGCGAAAGCGCTTCTCCATCGCATATCTTTCACAAGATGGCAAGCAATGATGACGATGGTGTAGCTGTGGTGTTGCGGTATTTTTTTAAATTGGATGACATTAAAGTAAGTAGGAGATTGAGGATTCACCCGATCAACCAAAAAAGACATTTAGTTGGGTTTATTGGAGAACTTGGAAACGATATAGCCAAGTTTTACAATGATTTTAGAATGAGTGCCTCTACGTTTGATTACATTTTAAATGTAATCAGTGACAAAATAAATGAGAAGCTGTGGAAATTGCCCAAACTGCTGTGGAGCAGTCGACGGCAAACATAAAAGGATTGAAAGTCCTTGGAACTGTGGTTCTGTGTTCTACAATTATAAAGATTTTCACTCTGTAATTTTACAGGTAGTAGTTGATGCTGAAGGAAACTTTTAGTTGTTGATGTTGGTGACCTGGGAAGAAGTTGTGTTGGCGGAGTTTTCGTAGCCTCTAAATTTGGTCAGTGTTTTTATAAAGCGTGAACTACATCTACCGCAATCTAGAATATTATACTCAGATAAGGAAACGTTATTTCCTTATGTTTTTGTTGGGGATGAGGCTTTCAGGCACATGATGAAACCATTTTCTAAATATTCATTAACCAGTAACCAACGGAAAATATACAACTACAGACGCTCAAGAGCCCGTCGTATAGTAGATTGTACATTCTGAATGATGGTAAAAAAATTCCGCATTCTTGAAGGTGCAATGCTAGTACATACGGATATATCAAAGGACATTACTCTAGCATGCTGTGTGTTACATAATGTAATAAGAAAACAAGAGGGAAAACTTTGTGAGATCTACGATGCAATAATTAATTTTGAAAAGGCTGATGAACAGGAAGAAGTACTTAGTAGGAGCAGATCCAGCAGAGACGCCTATGCAGTGCGCAACAATTTCTCAGAATATTTTGTTTCTTTCCAAGGTTCAGTGTACTGGCAGTACAAATTTGCTTTTTGTAACCGCGACTGATGTTTGCTAACACCTTATCTTAATAGCATAAAAAGCATATGCTACTCATTTAGTATTGACTTTATCAAGTACAAATATATATGGTACAGTGTAATAATATTTATATTTGCTTATGTTTCAAAGTAAATATGGAATTACTGCAATTAGGATTCATATTGTATTTATTCATTACTAACCTAAATCAAATGACAAAATTTGACAAAAATGTATTATATGATAACCATTAGAATAATAATAAAAATACGTTAACATGTGTTCATAGTCCAACAGAAAAATGAGCAAGGAAATATATAAAATGATCTATCAACATACCTGGTACGCCCATTTCAATGGCAATCTCTTGCCACAGTGCAGCAATTAAATCCTGGTTGTGGTGTTCCTTCAAACTAATATATCACAGGTCTCGCTTCAATTAAAACTATCAGTTTATCTAAATCAATTTCATCATTTTCCTGCACTTCACTATACTCGGATATAGTCGCCAAAAATATTCATAAACTATTAACAAAGCACAACGAGAGAACTTCCAACACACTTTTATAAAATAGCCACAAGCGATGAGGTTAGCGCGGCGGGAAGGACCGCTAGCGCATGCGCAAACCGATTTTGTCGTAAGAACGTCCATCGGACGAAGTTGAATGCGACATCACCTTTTGTCGAAAGACAAACGTCCGGTCGAAACACGGGCGTCCGATGCGAAGCGTTTCAGACTCGACAAACGGACAAAATGTCGAATCCGGTGTGCGGCCGGCCTTACCGTACTCCAGCTGTTTAGCCGTGCGATAAAGTAAAACAAAGATGTATAATTACTTGACGCTGAACACATGTAGTTTAGTTTGCGCACTGCTGTAAGTGTGCAGAAACGCACTTTATTAAACAGCGTAGGAAAAAAATATTTCTGTTACTTTAATATTATTTTTTTGTAGGCCTATATACACTAGACAGCAATACTTGATAGTCCTGGTAAGTAATTCCTAAGAGAAAATACAATTTTTAAATATATAAACTGAAGAATTTATAAACACATTTCCATTTCTCTTCAATTATATCCAAACTTTGTAGAATAATTTCACCCAATAAAGGCTTTGGCAGAATTTTTTTAATGCGACTACACGCTAATATTGGCTAATCTTTCATATATTAAAGTCGTTCTAAATGTAAAATTAATGTTGTAATAAATAGCATTACAGTATTTAATACTTAATCATATTTAACTTATAGGAAGTTTGTTTCAGGTTGATTATATATTAACAAAGAAACATGAAACTGAAAGCGAAGGCTATATTATATTATGTCTTCTTTATGTCTTGTTTATAAGAGAGGAACAAGGACTGCGAACGAAGGATGTGTTAAGCTACAGCAAATTAAAGGGTTCCTTGGGCTTGTCAATACCAGCAGGAGTTCATGTTTAACGGGTGGAACTGATCCCTCCTCCCTCAGTTGAAATTAGGTTGCCTGTCATCTTGGTCCTAGTAATGAAAACCTAATTCGTACCCAAATTTTTGTAGATCACCATAGCATTTTCTTTCAAGTATTAGATACCACATTAATTTCTTCCTTTACTTTTTTAAATAGAAGAATGATTGGCATAGGATATTTTAGAAGGTTTATAACGTTGTAAATCTCTTCTATGGACAATTATACCTTACTGTATACATAATTTATTAAAGAATTATCTTTTTTATGCATAGATAACAACTCATGTATTCCTCATGTATATATGACATACCATATACATATCATAGAATATGCGCTACTTTTACATAATTGCAAAGCTGTAGACATTTAACATTTAATTTAGTTTTAATATTCAAGCACGCAAACAATGATATCTTAACTCGTTTTTCGTTAATACATGTTTTTTTAAAATAATTATTTAAAACTAGGGGAGATCCCTGCGTGCTTCGAACGTTAACCCTTCCTCCATTCACACAAATAGTATAGAGCTTTCTTTTTTTATAAAGGTGTAGGCATTATCATAGCCTCAAAACTAACATACTCATACCAATGAAGTATGCAGTTTCCCTTCCTCGGACTGCCCTAACTAGCAAACATCCAAACTAGTAGCCTACCTTGTTATCTACTTAAACATAAACCTAAACTTCAAATTAGAAATACAAAGTATTAAACAACAGAACTGTTTCAAATGGAAATTCCATTTAATTGCTTTCTTACCAGTTTAGTGGCATTAGAGTAGACATGTTATTATTGTACCAACACCGAAAATCTTCATCAGGTCAGCTATGAACACTATTTTAAACAAATATTTTAAACATTTTTTTTATAATTATTTATAAGCCAAAATTTTCTTTCTATTTTCCTTTAACTGGAAACCATAATCTTTAGATTGATATACAATACGTAGGTTTACAGTTTCCATGTAATGTTACCTACTAGTTCAAGTTATATGTGTGGATAGTAAACTATATTTAACAACGTTCATTACATAAGTGACGTCACTCTGGCCTAGATTTCCGAGAAGGATACATCAGTTGTTTACAGATACTTTACTAGGATAACTATAAAACTAAGCAATCAAACTACATTGAAAACCTTATTAGAAACTAAAACACATTGTAAAGCTGTAAAACACTAAAAATGAGAAGAAAAATCATAGTCGATTTGAATCAACATCAAGTAAATATGCCGTCACAATCAAAATCTTAAGTAAAGGATGCTATTGTATTACATGCGAGGGATGTCACGGTCAAGATATGGTTCCATGTTGAAAGTGCTTTTCATAGTCCTCGAACAATACGAAAGTGTCAAAACCTGGCTTGTAGGTGGGGTATAAATTTAAAAAAAAATTATAAAGGTCGCTTTAAAATCGTTTGGAAACGTACAAGAGACGAAGTTTATAATTTCATTTTTTAATTTTCAACAGGTTGTTACAAAACATTGCGAGTAAAATGTTTGTATATGTGTCCAGTCCTCCAATTTTACAAACTCCAATTCAAATGGCTTTTTACATATCTTAGGAGGTAATTTAATTTGAAACTTTTCGTTGTGATGTTGGAGTTTATTAAATAAATTGTATGTTTTTATTCCTCTATCACAACATTTAAGTTATTTTACAATTCAGAAAACAATAATACATTAATAAATAGAATTGACAATAAAAAAAAACATGCAGTGAACATACTAGCAAAAATATAAATAAGAAATCTAAGAGGTGGCTCGAGGTTTAACCTGTTTCGAGCCAACCTACACTTGATATTCTGTATAAAAAACTTTTAAAAAAAAGTAGCAACCCAAACGCCACCGGAACCACCCAATCCGAAAATATCAAATTACTCGCTATTTAGCCATCACAGGCCTTTATTGGTGTGATTACTAAAAAAAAACGTAAACATTTTCATAATCCTACTGAAGTCTTGGTTAAACAGGCATTTGTAAATTAATTAATTCTTAAACGAATTTGAATGAATATTGAACAGAAAATGTCAAACATTAACATTTATACGTTTACTTATATGTAACGCGCCTGCGCTACATAGTTGACTCCATTATCAGCTAATTGTATAAAAGGTGAGTTTTTTAGTACAGCAGGCCTAAGTTACATATAAATGTTTACTCTGGATGTATCAGTTACCTACTTTTATTCGGAAGTTTAGTCTGCAGGCTATGATAACTAGAATGGGATCCCGAGTTTAGGGTGAAGTTTTGTGTTCATAAAAAATGTTTGCAAGAAACATTTCCTTCATAAAATCATCTGATGAAAGTACTTAATGCTTGCAGCACCCAGACAGAATTCACGAATTATCCATAATAGTAATGTTAAATTTGTTTTATAATTTCAGTTTCCATTGGCAAATGATCAACTTGATAATTTAAAAAAACTTTATTCAAAGTAAATTTTTACCTAAGATATTTTTATTGTTTTTTGTATGGCTTCGTACCTCAAAATGCCCTTTAGGATTATCATAAAATAACTATTTATTTTGTGGAAAGAGAGGTTGAAAAAGTTTGGTATTTTAAAATATAAATTCTTTTATGTTTATGTCGTGTGGATTATAGTTTAAAAGGGGTTATTTAAGGATTTAAAAACTTTTTTTAGATCTATGTGATGTGTTTCAAGGGGTTTCCTAAAATGTTTCTCAAAGTCACATTGCTTTGTATTTTCGAAAGTACTACAACTCCATACATATTGTAATCAACAGAATCTCAATGTGGGTTGATAATAAAATGGGTTAAGATATTTAAAAACTATTATCAAATCTGCAGAAAATAACAAACAAGTTAAGAGATAACAAACATTAATAAAATTGCTTTAATAGGCTTACAATCGATTTAAATTGTTACTGTGTTCTTGGAATTTATACTCAAAACATATCCCACAAATGTATTATAGTTTCACATCTTCAAATCTACTATTCGAGATTGGATTAGTTAGCTTTAATCTTAGCTCAAGGACTTGCTATAGATTGTTGCAACAGAATTCAACTGCTATATTATTGTTTTAATCCAGTAATATCACGATTCTGTTATGGCAAAACTGAATTCAATCAAAGACAAATTTAATGCAAGATTGAAACTAAAAATTGGTAAATCCTAGAAATAATGAATCTCGTAAATTGATTTATTTATTAGTCTTAGTAAGTTTAAAGACTCTTTTTTCATTATTTGTTTTTTAATTAGGTTTAGTTTGCGATGTAGCTTAAATGTTAACCTAAATGGGATTTCGTTACTAAAACCTTTCCAGTGTGCGCAACCAAAACAAGTTTTGTCAAGTTCGTCTTTGTTTCTCTGCCTGGTTCCTTTCTGAAGTGCAAACTATATCATAAACTCAATCTGCTAACAACATGATGAAGTATTTAGATCTAATGAATCAACAAGTCGTTTAGAGATGAAAGCATAATAAAATGTATCGGGTTTATTTATGACGGCTATATTTCAGCGTCGCGACGAGGCGATATAATTAGAATGTTCCAGTTTTATTTGTTTATAGCTCTGATATATTGCATTTAAACGTAGCACAGCATCTACATATAAGCTATAGGAAATGATTATGTTAAATTTATGTTTGTATTCGTGATATATAACGTTTTCAAGTTAATATGAATGTTTGATATATTTTTTAAACATTTCAGCTGTAATGCTAAAGATTCATATGCCTTGAAAAAGTACTCAAACCAATCGGTTCCAGTTATATTCTTATACAATTCTTAGCATTTTTTATGTTTGTCTTTTATTAATAGGAGGGGGGGGGGGAGAAATTTCTCCTTTAAAAATGATTTATGTATACACGTAGTACACGAAAATAATTCAGGGGAAAAATATTTGGTACTTAAGTATTATACGGAGGCCACTATTTTTTCAAACGTTGCTAGGTTAGGTATTGTTTTAGTAAACAACAGAAATGCAGGAATAATTTAAATAGTAATAATTTAAATTTTTAAATAGCCTAAAGTTCTAGCATATATATTTAGTCACAGTATGTTTAGTTGCCAGGTTACTACTAAAAATAGTATGTAATAAAATACGTCTAAAAATAGTTGCCTCCGTATAATACGTAAGTACCAAAAATTTTTCAAACTTTGCTAGGTTAGGTAAGTACCAAATATTTTTAATGTTTTTTTAAAGGAATTATACTTTAAATACCACGTGTATATAATATAGTTTTAAAGTTTAGAGAAAGCAGATATCATACATGATCAAGTGAAATTTCTTCAATCCATTTCTTCCTATAATAATATATGTTCTATAAGTATATAACGTCGTAAATTAATAAGTACCGTAAATACAAAAATATAAAACTGCGTCCCGTAACAAATTTTTAGTCGTTTCAAAGCTGTTTCAAATGTGATTTAAAAAAACCAAAATTGGGTTTCGTCGTACAAAATAGTAAGTAGGGCTATTGTGTGATAGTTTAATTATCAGTTAAAAAATGCGTCACCAAATCTGTAAAAATCCTTTTCCTACAGTTACCTGACAAAGCGGGTCTTCTTGCACTGATTATAGTACGCAAAGTAGCTGATTCCTGCATTTACTTACTTTCCCGCACTCATTTCACTTTCCCGCACTCATTTCACTTTCCCGCACTCATTTTACTTTCCCGCACTCCAGAATTTCAACCAAACAACACAAAATAGTGTGCATGTATAAGGCACGTAATACGTTTCTCTTGAAAACAAGTTGGCAGCACTACTAACTCGATCAGCTGTGTGACTAAATCGATCAAATGGTGCATTGTTGTCATTCACCAGAAACTGCACCGGTACTTCATCAAACTAATCAACTCGAAGAGCATTCTGAAGTGTCTTCTGCATCAGGATTAGTATTATCAGGACATTATGAAAACTGCACATTTAACATAAACATTACAAACCAAAAATGACTTTCAGATTTTGATTCATTATGTTTGTATAAACATTCATTCAGATTTTTATTTGTTACTTTGTGAAACAATTTCGTTTAAGTTTTGATTTGTTAATTTGTGGAAATGCATAATAAAAGTTCACCTTTATATACAATTACCTGTTATTTATATGGTTTATAGTAACTGTAGGAAAAATATAATGTGTTACACGGGCGCAAAGTGTCTTTGTTGCACTCGTGAAACTTTCCGCACTCGCCTGCGGCTCGTGCGTAAAGATTTCTCTCAATAACACAAATAACTATTTCGACTATGTAAACTGTATGCATTAAAAATAGGCCTACCTGAGTATATGTTTTGAAACGTTTAACGTAATCTCGCATGTTCTTCAGAAACTTGGCGTCTTCTCACTGCTAAAAGTTATCCTCATAGGATGCACACACCTGTCAAATTTGCAGCCATTGAACGATAAAACGTTTACAGTTTTATCAGGATTCTATAAAGCACCATAGTCGTGCGGAAACTGTATATTTATGGAGGATAGGTTTATGTCAAACAGAAAGTATAATATTGCTGTTTTAAAACACTATACACAACTTTTGTGGATAATTTTATTGACACACGGTGTTAACAAGTATTCAAATATATACATATTCATCTTACATATAATAACAATTATCTGGTGCAAAATATATCACATTTTAAAAATTCACAATTAATTGCGTAATAAAATACGAAGCAAAATGCAACATTTACGAATGTAATAATATTAGGCCCTTCCTTATACGACTACTGTAAATTTGTATAAAACATGTATGTACACAGGAAAGTTTTCGGGAAAAATTGGCGGCCGTTTTGTGATATGAATATATTTTTAAACACTTAAGAGTATAATTGTCGTTGAACACATAATATAACAAATTCACAGTTATGCTAATGTCAGTTATTTAACTTTGGAATGTAAGCGTTGACAACAAAATTCACTTCTTGTAAAGTATATAGTCTTTGTTGGATAAATATACATATATTTAGCGTTCAATATTTAACACAAAGCAATACTACAACACGCTTTAAGTGATGTAGTTTTTATATTATAGATTGTTTTCTTCCATAAATAAATACCTGAAGTATCTTTATCCATTACCAGTAAATGGTCCCGAGAAGTAATTCCTAGAACACTTATGTTACTTTAATTGATTTATATATAGATCAGAAACATATGAGGTTTCCAAAAATGTTTATTTACGTAGTTTGTGTACATGGTCAGTTATACTGTGTTTAATCATCTTGATTTGGCGGTTTATTATAGCCTAAAAAGTATCAACATAATTCAAAAGGCATTTACAGTTTCATTATTTTGAAAGTTTTGTTTTTCTTTATGACTTTGATTACTGTGTATGTTTTTGTGTATATTTCCATTTTGAGCCATTTCGTTTTACAGTAAATTAATTTAGAAATATTTCAAAAGTTATAACAATTTTACATTTTAAAGAACGTAATAATAGGTCATGTTTAATTTATCGTTTAATATATTTCAAACAAACTGTAGATCGAACCACCGAACAAGTAGGAATAGTTTGAAATTCATAAGTTTAGTAACTAGCATTATTTCCTCGCATGGAAATGCTCATCCTACGGTTGGCTTGGTTCGAAGTTGGAGTCGACGGAGCTGGAGGAGGATACTTCCATCTCCTGGGTCGAGACAGGAGATGTCCGTCCGTCGACGCTCGGCCACGGAAAGGAGGTAACTGGTCTCCATCTTGTGATGTACATTCCAAAGATCCGGGTTTGTTTTCGTCTTCTTCGTCCAGTTCAACTTCTGTCCATCGACGACCTGGACACAAACAGATGGAAAGTGAAAGAAAGAAAAGTCTTTATTTTGGAGGCGAACAAACAAAATGATGAAACTAATTCAAATGTGTTAAAATTAAAAGATCTGAGTAATTTATTACCAATCGTTCTCACCACCAAAGGAAATATATTTGGTTAGTACGAAAATAATAACTGTATTTGTAATCCTTAACATTAGGCCTATATTCGCCATATTTTTATAATGACGTAATCGTGTTTCTCTTGACCGTGTGCCAACAACACACTACAAAACAATAACACACACTCATAAAGCAGGAAATCCACTATGCCTTCACCGTCAGTCGCCGCCTTCACCGTATTTTTCCGGCGATAACCCACTTGCCCGTCATAGCTCCGTAAAACCGGAGCTAACCAGAAGAAGTACAGCAGTTGACGTCGACTGGAGAACCGGCTGTCCGGCAAGAATGTCCCAAAGAGCAATGGTGACTGACGGAGACGGTACGGGCCTGTGACGGACGGATATAGTGGGTTGCCGTTCATTCAAAACAATGCAAAGCAATGTTGCCGGTTCGCAACGGTAACGGTCGGTGCTTGACGGTGACAGCATAGTGGGTTCCTGCTTAAAAGTCACAGTTTAGACACAGTCGTCAAAGATAAACTTATTCACAATACCAAACAAAAGAATGTACAATTTCGCGAAGATGTACAACACTTCGCTTCTTTAGAAAATAAATTGTATCCGAATCTAAACTGTAGACGAAGCTAAAATTTACAAACAGTCTATATTTTACCTTAAACATAAATAATTTCAGTGTAAAAATAGATTGGTTATAGTCTTAAAGACTTTTTAATAATAACCTTATTAAGCCTAAATGTCCTTCATATAAAAAATGTCTAGTGCAGTTAGAATTTGTATTGGAATTGTCTAAAAACGGCCATTGATTTTGTAAAATGAATAGTATCGAAAGTATAATATTTTTTTTTGCAATGGCAACATTTGTGGTGCAAAAGTTTCTTTCATAATATTAAGTACTGTCAGCAGATGACTTGAATCCTTGCGTATGGAATGCGGCCGCTATTGGCTAGAGCAGCCTTGTCGCCAAGCCTCGCCAATAGTAGCGTGGTTGTCATAGTGACGGCAGCCCCTACCACTAGTTAGTGTTGTGGTGGGAGAACTCTTTCCCGCACCCCTCTGCCCCCTCGCAAGCATTCAAGCCATCTGCTGACAGTACGGTATTATCTCATCATACCAAGCATTCCCGAAAGCGTAGGTCTGCCGTTAGAGCTAAAGTAGTTCCCCACAGGAGGCGCTTCAGGGCTGTGGACCTCACTGGACGATCGCTTTAGTTTTGGGAACTTGCTGTGAACTTTCCAAAACTGGCACACATCTCTGAAGACTGACCATACCTGGCAATTAAGTTTATAAATAAAAAAAATGTTGGGTATAAACAATTACAATTATTATATAATATATATATATATAGATATTTTAATTGAAATACGTAACTGAGTTTTGTTTAACTTTAGGAATTGCAATTAATTGATTATAGCCTACTAAAACATTGGTAATTAAACATACCTTCTCAGATGGAAGTAAGTTGTTATTTAATTAACAGTCCTACAATCCCAACAGTTACCTTGTTGGCGTAATAGTACAATACTTAGTTGTTAGTCATGAATAATTGTTTAAAACCGAGGTTCACTCAATGATAAAGCAAAGCACGGTTTCTACTGCGAATGTAGTGAAATGATGCTTAGTTGTAACCTAGTGTTTGACTAGACATTTGAAAATAAAACTACAGTAGGCCCTACTGTATTAGATACTTTATATTGCTGTACATACATAAATACAGTACATAGGTGTATTTGTTAAAACAGATTTCCATATTCATATAACAACAAATACAATTGAACATAATATTGAATTTAGATTTAATTGAGTACTATAGGAAGCAATGAAATTCTGAGTAAATCCAGTTTAAATCTTAAAATGGTTACATTTTAGATTTATTAGATTATATTCGAATAATTAGATTTACATCGTTGACAGTAAAATATTAAGAAATAGTAGCCTAGTAATAGGTCTATATAAAAAAATATTCCGCATTTCAAAAATAGACCTAGCCTATTTTGTATCAATATGGTTTAAGAAAAACTGTAGTTCACTTACACATATTAATAAGTATTTTTTTAACTTAAAAATAAATGGTATTAAAATTCATCAAAAACTTAATAGTAAAAAATATAGAGTATAAGTTACTTTACTGGTAAAAAAGAATGTTACTTAACATATGTATTAGATTCGTCTGTCCAGTCTATATTTTTCTTCTACTAAAGGGATATCAGATCATTACAAGGTATAGTTTTAGGTTTGACATTTTGTTTATTTTTACTTCTAATGTAACCTTGCTGGCTTTTCGCCTTGCCTTTGTTTTGAACGCCTTGAGGCATTTCTGACGTAACATTTATTGATATCTTACGTATGATCGCTAAACAATATTAAACATCAAAAATCTCTTACACTCTCTCCAAAATCAGTGCTTTGACTTTGTTAAACTAAATCATTGTGTGAAGATGTAGATGCAGGGATCAAAACAAAATAGCACTTGTATTAACAAATTAAATGTAATAAATTGTTCGGTATAAGGTAAATCCTAGACTTTGTAAACTGAATCATATTATTTGTTAGAATATTCCTAAGTTTACAACCTGCCAGAGGGATGTATGTATGTTTTATGAACACACGGCATATTGGTAATAATAATATTAGCTGTGTATAAAAGTATGTTTTGTTAATAATTTATTATTTCAGTTTCCGTGAGAACTAACGAGTTTTTTTACCAACTAGCCTAGACCAAAAGAAAACCATTTTAGTAATTTGGAGGCAGAAAAATCGGGAAAATTTTTTGTGTTTCAACAAACGTGAATTTTAACGAAAGCATGATATTTCGCTTAGTAAACTAAAGTTTCAATATTCGTAAAGGAAATGATACATTTTCTATTTGCATATTAAGTACCTGTTCTATACTTTCTCTGACCGAGATTTCATGGAAGCAAACACAGCCAATTTCCTTGCTCCGTCTTTGTCCGTCCTCAAGGGACACCATCCTGTCTCCCCATTGGTCGACTTTATTGCCCACCAGAACTACCGGTACATCCGTTACTGCATCCTGTGTAGAACATTTCAACTTATGAACAACTTTAATGAATATTATTTTGCAATATACGTTTGCTATTGATTTTTTTTTTATTAACAGATAACCAGGTAAAACTTAAAACATAACAAAAATAGTGTCCATTCATATTTTTAACATATTTTATTTTTTTCATCAACTTTTTTGCCTAAATATATGACATTTTCAATGGAAGAAAGATAAACAACATTCAAAATATGAATAAAAGCACTTAAAAAACATTAGCGAACATATTAAAAATCCATATAAAAACATAATTCACTTTTTATCGATATGGATGTGAAATATAGTGATAGAAAATTTAATGTCCCTGAGATGAAGATAAGTAGTCAAAAAATTAACATATGAAAAACCTTTAGTTTTCATCTATTGGATAATCCTATACTCTAATACGAGCAATGTCTGTTTGTTTGTTTGTTTGTTGGTTTGTTTGTGTGTTTGTACGAGCAATCTCGAGATCCAGCGGAAGGATTTTGCTGAAACTTTGGGATTAGAGGCTTTTGGGACTAAAAAATCGATTGGTGAAAACCACTACCTCAGGAAAACTCGTATTTTTCTGAAAAACTCATTTGAAAATTGAAAATTTTTAACATTGGGGTTATGTAATTTAAAATCAATAGGATACATATGACAAACATCAGCTGTTTCCTATAATATTTCCATCAGCTGTCTCCTATAAAT
>JAGFPH010001996.1:67494-83544 GCA_018207615.1 Philaenus spumarius
AAACCACTTTGATGGGGAAAATATAGCCCCCAGTCCACTTGGATACGAAAAATAAGTAAAAGTGTACAATAATTTATGTACATTAATCTATTTGTTTAATTATTTTTATTAAATCTCTAGTTTTGGTTTCAAAATGACTTTTATGTAGCAGAAATTAGAAGGAAATAAGAATATAAGTGCACAGAAGTTTAAGAACTTAAAACAATAATAAACTTGTGTTATTACATTTATAAAGAACTATTATTTGCATTTCAAATTTGTATATTTCCCGATTTATTATTTACTAAAAGTTTTCAAAATAGATTTAAATCTGATTTCTAAAGTAAATCACATAAATATTTCTGTTGGTTACTCAACAATTGCTTTTGTGGGAAAAATATAGCCCCAGTCCACTTGGATACTTAAGAAAAAATGTATAAAAGTGTGCACAATCATTAACGTAAATTAGTCTCTTTGTTTAATTACTTTTAATCAATCTCAAGTTTTGGTTTCAAAATGACTTTTATATGCAGCAGAAAATAGAAAAATGAGTGCATTGAAGCTTAAGAACTTAAACCAATAATAAACTTGTGTTATTTATTACATTTGGCAAGAATTATTGTATCCCATTTCAAATTGTTTTTATTTCTTAAAAAAATACAATTTCTAAAAGTATTATTTTCAAAATATATTTTAAAATGGTTTCTTAAGTAAAACATATAAATAATTCTAATTCCATCGCTTTGATGGAAAAATATAGCCCCATCCAAAGTGGATACTTAAGAAAATGTATAAAAGTTTAAATAGTTAATGTATATCTGTATAAATATCAAGGCCCTTTTATGTATTATTTTTAATCAATCACAAGTTTTGGTTTCAGAATTACTTTTAGGTTCTAGAAATTAGAAAAGTGAAATATGAATATGGATACTTTAAAAATGTATAAAACTGCTAAATAATTAACGTAAATTGGTCTATATGTTAAATATATCATGGAATATATTATGTAATATGTACTACATGGTAAATATAATAATGTATTAAATAGATACTTAACTATTGCAGACTTAAATTGTAGAAGATATTATTTTTTATTTAAGTTTTTTTTCTTATGTTGTTTCGAAGCTATGTTATTATTTAGAATAGGTATAACTTTAGAATGTCTCATCTTTCGCGTTATTCTATTTATTTATTTTATATTATTTTTCAGAATAATGTTTTTGTATTTAACTATGTATGATTTTCAATCTAGACTAAAATTTTTCATAGATCTGTAACGGAAGGTTACAAATAATAAAATATTTATACTCTTTTGTTTATCAGCCCCACGTTGGGAAAGCCATTTTGTAACTTAATGGTTACAAAAAATAAAATAAAATAAGTTTTACTGTGTTAAAAAAAAATATAGGGTTCGGTAAAAAGTTCAAAAATAAAAAAAAATATGTCTTAAATCAAAAATAAAAACGCTATATGTGGATTATCTAATAACTACTAATATCTCTTCATCACCTCCTTTACTTATTCGCCTTAAAAAGAAAAATCGTCGCTCGTGTAATACTCACAATCACTTATGTACCTCCTAGGCCTATTGCCTCACTTCTAAAATAAATCATCGCCCACCTTAACTCTCCTTAACATCCTTCTTCCAGTCTCAACGTAGAACAATATCATATATTTTACTTTACCTCAACTCACCTTACTATTATAACCTTAAAAATCACCTTTAGTTAAACTCACCTTACTATTATAACCTTACTTAAATTCACCTTACTTAACTCCCATAATCTTAATAAAAAAAATAATGATCATAATATTTTCGATAATCCACATATAACCTCACTTATGCTTAGTCTGCATATATTTACTTGTAATTACTTATCACTCAAAAATATTTACTAATTAGTTTAATTTTCTTAGGGGAGGGAACCTGGCTGTTGAAGTAATGGCTAAACGGACATTCGTGGCTATATAAAGAAATTCAAGACATCGTGGCAGCAACTATTTTGTTTAATCAAACATAATTGAAAAATGAATATTCACAACAAATAATATCAATGACATAGAACAATTAAACATATAAATCAATTAACTATTTACAAATTATACAAAGTTTTGTGAGACATAGCTTGCAAATAAATGACGCAATAAGTGAAAAGTTTAAGTTAAGTAATTACTCAATTTTTTTTATAATTTTCTAAAAATGCAGACTTTAAAATTTAAACTAATGGCCATTTATTACTTACTGCGTTGTCTATCTCACTGTTTTTTACCTAGGACTTTTTATAATCACTCAAATATGAAGCACTCTCCATTTCACTACGCGCGTTTTTATCGAAGCACATTTCACAATTCTTCAGATCGTCTTATTATCGAAGATATAAAATATCTCTTGTCGTCCAAGATTGTACTAATACTGTCACTCCTCTACTTCACTTTCGTACCACTCTCAATATTCAAACTTTAAGTAAACCATACTTTTTTGGTAAAAGCAGCTCCCACAACATACAAGACGTAGAACGCCTTTCACGCCATTTTTGACTCTCTTACTTTTTCTAGTATGTTCCGTAGCGTACCCACTCGCTAGGAACCTGATTCTCGGCACGTACGCAAGTTGTTTCCCTCTCTCTCTTTTCATTGCTTCTATGATCACTGTACATACTATCATATTAAGTTCTCGATTCATATTAAATTGTGTGATGTACTGTTATTATATTCTTTCTTATTTATTTATTTATCGAACTGTTTATAATTTTAAATACCGCTTCATATTGTTCGCTTATAACGCACCACTCGTTGAAATAAAGTTTCTGTACAATTTCACCTTTTACATACGCTCATATTTTGATATATATTTTTTAAGTCTGCTTTTGTATTTCCTACTTTTACAGTCTGCTTTTGTGTTTTATTATTTGTTTATAAAAGAAAGAATGATTCTACTGTAATTACTTTGCGTCATTAAGAAATGTAATTATATGAAAATTAAAATGATTAATACTATTTAGTATTGCGTCATTATTCATTTAGACCAAATCTCTGTTCCTTTAGTCACTATAGGAAACAACTGACTCATTTCTTATTTTATTATTTTCTCTGTGACATGGACGTATGTGTTACAGATCCTAAACGAGAAATATTTCTTTTCTTTCTTTTCTAATATGTTTTTAAAGAGTTGGTTAAAAACTGCTAAAATTATGTTTGATATCTTGTATCATTTTAATAATTATTTTTATTAGTTATGTAAGTTTATAATTTGACCAAGATAACGATTCTTTTCAATGATAAAGTATAATAATAATAAAATTATATAAATTCTGTTTTCAAAAGTAATAATAATATTAAGGTATTTTTTCTCAAATTCTTTTATATATATATAACACTTTTTTCCTTCTTGCATCTATTCTTAGTTCTTAATGTATAAGACTTTTAAAATTAAACAGATAATAGTTTTCCTCTTATTAAATATGTTTAACTTCCAATTACTACTTTTAATGTCAGATGAATTATTTTTTCCCTTAAGAATTGATATACTCAAAGTTGTATATTTTAATATTTATCGAATATGAATTACTTTAGAACATCTATATATATCTGTTATATCACTATATTTTTTAAACTAGTGGACATAATTCAAATCATTGGAACTGCTGCTGGAATCAATAAGTTCATATACTTTTGCTCTAATATTTTTAATCTATGCCATATTCCCTGTTTTATTTATAGTTGTTTGTGTAATCATTTTTGAAATACTTGTATCTTGTCAAGGAAATAATACAAATTTGGAATAAAGTTTCTTTAAAAATGTAATAATATAAGGTACTTAAACTTCTATGCTCTTATATTCTTATTTCACTTTTCTATTTTCTGGTACCTAAAAGTCATTTTCTTAAGTATCCAAGTGGATGGGGCTATATTTTTCCCATCTAAGCAATGTTGAGTAATCAACAGAAATATTTATGTAATTTACTTTAGAAATCAGTTTTAAATATATTTTGAAAACTTTTAGTAAATAATAAATCGGGAAATATAAACATTTTAAATGGGAAATTATATTTCTTCACAAATGTAATAACACAAGTTTATTATTGTCTTAAGTTCTTAAGCTTCTGTGCACTTATATTTCTATTTTCTTCAACATAAAAGTAATTTTGAAACCAAAACTAGAGATTTATTAAAAATAATTAAACAAATAGATTAATTTACATTAATTAATTATTTAATACTTTTATAAATTCTTCTTAAGTATCCAAGTGGATGGGGCTATATTTTTCCATTAAAGCGGTGTAATTATAATTATTTATATGATTTACTGCAGAAAACCTTTTTAAATATATTTTGAAATCGTTTAGTAAATAATTAATCGGGAAATATAAACATTTTACGAGTTTATATGACATTTTAATATTTAAATAATTTTAAAACCGCGCGTTATGGAATATTTGTAGATAGCAAATAAAATAAAATTGGGCGCATGTGACTAATTTAATTAGATATGTTAAAATAATTTAAAAATCGCGCGTTATGACTGATTTAAAGATAGCAAAAGTACAATAATTTAAAAACCGCGCGCGTCAAATAATGAGTCATGGCTCCCGGGATGGAAAAGTACTGAATCGCGCGTTATAACTCATTAAAGTTATTGAATAATCTAAAAATCGCGCACAAAACCGGGGTGAAAAAGTACTAGTACTGAATGATTAATTTAAAGATAGCAGCACCAAACTCCGGTTAAACTTTGAACGATAGATAACTAATTATTTACTATTAATTATTCTTTATTTACTTAGATTAGATTTGTTGACACACTGGACCAAACTCCAGTTGAACTTTGATCATTAGATAGACTAATTATTTACATTAATTAATCTCTTATTTACTTACCTTAACTTTAATGACACAGTGGCGCCCAACTTTTATCTTTGTTGACACAAGAAGCCAAACATTAGCATTATTCCTTATCTTTATTTACTTATCTTGTCTTTGTTTACTTATCTTATCTTTGTTGACACAGTGGCGCCAGTCTCTTATCTTTGTTTACATAAGAAGCCAAAAATTAGCACTATTTTAAATGTGACCTTTGGACCATGACCTTTTGTTTGTTTGTTTGTCTCGGTGAACGCCGAGGATATCTATTACCACGATACCTTTTTTTAAAGGCAATCACTTAATAAAATGAGAAATAGAAGTTTCTTATTGTGTTGGTAATAACGGAGATATGAAGCAAAAGATAAGCGCTTGGAAATTAAATTTAATTGAGCTTGGGGGGGGGGGACTTTTGGGAAAATGTACCCATTCGTTAATTCTAACAACTGATAAAATTTCATCTTTCTCTAATTTCTTTCGACAAATGTCCATTTTTGGCATTCGTTGAAAGAGCTATTAGAACTTTAATATTCCTGTATTCAAATTAGTTTGTACCTTGAATGATTTATATTATTTCAGCCATTGTTGCACACTATTTTGTGTTGGCTTAAAAGACGATCGGTGGTAAAAATTGTTTCTTAAAATATAAAAAATAATTGTTCTACGTAAAGGTATTAACTAATTTTAATACATTACAGCTCTGGCCCTCTTTTAAATTGATCACTTTTTGTAATGTATTCCATCTACGGTTATTGTTTAATTATACGATTAGTGTAATTTGAATGAGTAATTAGTCTATGTTTAAACTGTTTAGCTGTCTAAATAACAGAAATCAATAAAATGTGTGGGATTTTTATCTCGATGCAATACCTACCAACTCGCAATATTAGTCTTACTGTTACTTCAGAGATTAAACTATTCAACTTTGTTGGTTTACAATCTCTCAAAGTCGACATAATACTTTTACTGTCAGAATAAGTTACAACAGTGTACTTTTCCTGTTTCTAAAATAATCGACTGACAGTTTTAAACTTTATAAATATAGCTTAGTACACTAACGACTATTCAAATGATGTGTTTCGTTTTATGTTTTAGAAATAACTTTAACTTGCAACATAATAGGTTATATTTATATTTTGTTTGCTCTAATAAACTCTACCTTGGAACTATTCAGTCTTCTCTTCCTTTTGTTGTAGTTGATAAGGAACTTGAGTCTGTTACACTCGTCAAAGGAACACTTGTCAGTAACAGAATACATCAAGATGAAAGCCTCTGCCCATCGGATGTTAGCTTCTAGAGTTAGACATTCACTTTCCTATAACAATATAACAAAGGTAAGATTACAAATTTTACAGACGAAATCTATGAACGAAACTGTTTTTGTAGAGGAGAAACTGTAAGTGTACAAGTTAAAGTAAATGTGAGAATCAATTCTTGAAGTACTTTAAGTAGGCGCTCTTTTTAGCTATTACATATTATTAAACTCAATTTTAGTACTGCTAATAAAATTGTTTAAAATTTTATTAAAATAGAGCAAGTAGTTTCTGAAAAATAAACTTTGGATTAATTAGATGTTTGAATAATGTTATCGTATTACATCGTGTTTTGGTGAAATGGACATAATTTTTGTCTCGAAAGCAAGAAGTTTTGGGTTCGATCCCGTAGGAGTCAAGTTATTTTCAGTGATTTCGTAAAAATGATTCGCTTTAGGTAGAAAATAATAGGAAAGGTGATACCAAATAAGGAGCAATCCCTTTAAACAAATCTATATCCACAATTTTTATATAAATTGTAGGGTGATTGAGACAACTGATTTGGTAATTCCTATGAATCTTAGTAAAAATTTACTGATTGCTATTTTGGAAAAATGAAGGATCTACTAAATTTCGTAATATCTCTAGTTTCAACTCAACAAATCCTATGAGGTTTTTGTAACTTGTATAATTTTGCAATAAAACAGCGGTCACATCTGTTCACTTTTATAGTACTAAATATTGCAAAATGTAATGAAAAATATAAAAAGTTAACTACATATTGTTTTTTAAAGCTTTAATTTTATTTCATAATTTAATAATTAATTGTATAAATTTATAATATTTTCCCATTAAAAACTACAAATTCAACAAAATACATGTAGTTATAAATTTATATTTAATTTTACTGACCAAAACTATTTGAAATAATAGTTCTTTTAAAGCTTCGTACAAATAATTAAACGCTGTATTTAAATTTGTAACACAGTCATAATAACAATTCAGAATATTAGAATCCCTATTTTATATTCCAAGCAAGCATAGTAATTCTCCCAACAACATAAATATGTAAAATGTCTTCTATTTCACTCACCCGTCACTTCAGTTATCATGTTAGGGACAACAGACAGCACATTTCTCAGAAGTTGGCAGTTAAACGTAGGCCTAATTATTTGAAATCTTGAAGGAACAAGGTATTCGTCGTAAGGAGATAACTTTATAGTAGACAAGTTTTCCGAAAATATTTTTCAATAAAGAGGTAATTGAAGGTTTTATATGATATTTATAAAAAAAGGATTTTTAAGCGTTAAATACGACTTAGTAATTACAGCATTTAATTTGTGTAGACATTGTCATTTAAACAACAATTCTTAGAATTTTAAACACTAATGTCTTTCTTAAATATTGCATACTATTTAGCTACTTGCAAAGATGTTGTTTGAATTTATTTAAATTGTAAGTAAACTAGTTAATAGATATATACCAAATGGAATTTCCTATACAATTTAAACAAAAATAAATAAATTTGCTATTAAACATACACATTAAACAGGAATATAATAAAAACTATCTGCAGTATGTTACTAAGAAAAGAATAAAAATTATATTTATTTGCTAAGTACAAACATATTTATAAAAATCTATCAGTTATATTACATTTCCTTCAATATCATTTACATGGAAACTATAAATACCCGTAAATTAAGTAATCCTATTTGCTATTACCGTTTTGGGTTCATTAGCTTACATAATAAAAATGGGTCAATATTTCGTAAGTACAATTTAAAGTCGTTGATAAATAAAACAATAACATTGTGATAAATTTTGTGTACATACAGTACTCGTTCTACAACGTATTTGAATTAAAAATGACTGTTGCTCTTTAGCCAAGTAAAATATATTTTTTTTCTTCATGTACACAAATTTAAATGTAATATAACACAATGTAATGTGCAGTGTAATAATTAGAATGCTAAACGCAATTTTGGTTAGTACTTTTGTGTTGAGGGCTGCTATTATTACAACGTATCAAAATTTTGGTGTTTAGGGGATGGGGTAACTCAACAATTGGATATATTATGAGACCCGTTGTCGTATGTGATACTTCATTTTATGGATATTGACAAGACAAAAATGTTGATTTGAAGACAATAATTTTTGGATCAACATTCACCTTAACCAATATAGTAGCTATTGTACGTGATATTATTAAGATAGTGAAAAAGGAAACTACACTCTCCTTTTCATTTTTATTTATTAGAAATTATTAGAATTATATTTTCGGGAATCGCCTCAGGTAAGATCGCCTCCACCGATGTTTACAAATTTAGTCTCAGCACTAAATTTTACAATGGATTTAACATTTACGATTGCCAACATTTGGTTTGATTTAAAGCATGTTATTATAAACGTTATAATTTCATTAGGAAGCGAACAATTGTATTTCATCACTTGATCCATAATACATTTGGTAAAAATCTGTCCTATAGAGAAAAATCAATTAAAATTAATTACTTGGTGGCAGATTTTGATTTGACGTTGCAATATTTTGCCTCGCTATTGTTTCGCCAATGGTCACATTACGAAACGTTCTGCTTAACAATTTCGATCTAAATATTCTACCACTTTGGTGTCAAACCCATTATTAAGGAAGTTAATCACCTGAGATAATTTCCGAAATCAGAATTCAAATAATTTGTTATAATATAAAGTCCAAGGTAGAGTGTAGTTTCCTTTTTCACTATCTTAAAAAATGTTACATAAAAAGAAGCTGAGAATCAAAATTGAAACACGTAATTTTTCAGAAGCAGCCGAGTTTAACAAATAATAATCTAAAAGATTATATAGGTTTCTATTCAGCCGTCCTGTATTTATATTTACTCTTTATTTTTAGAATGGCAATTACAAAAACTAAATCTATACTTCATTAAATTTATTAGTTATAAGTTGTTTTTGTCTTTTACATAAAGGGAATTAATCTGCCATAGTATTTCACGGGCGGATTATCTCATCAAAATAATGAAAAAGTGCAAGCAAACATTGCTCAAGAATGGCCTCATTTTATCGTTAAGTAAACAAACATCTTGATGAGTTATTTCTCTAGAACAAAGCGATTACTGATCTTTGCACTTTGCGAAGAGAGTTGCGTATTCTATCATTTAAAATATCGTATTACATTTATTAATTAAAAACTAATCACGTACATGAGGCTCTCCAGCTGTGTCCAGTATTTCAAAATATACCATTTCATTGTCCATGAGTGTATGGAATGTGTAAACCTTCTCTAGGGTAGGATCGTACTCTCCAATATACCTGCGGGTGATGAATCTCACAACAAGGGCTGAAAATTAAGCATCATAAGTATAATATTTGCTGTACATAGCAAAATAACAGTAATAAAACAAATCGAAATGTCCTTGAAATGGTGTAGGCCTAGTTTAAATGGTGTCTTTTTTAAATTTAAGTTTAATTTATTAGAAATAGTAGGGTAAACCTGTAAACAATAAAATTTGATGTAAGAATATACTAAAATTGTAATTGTATTTTGTTAATTTTCTCAATAAATTTGTCCGATGATTAACTCCATCAAGTGCATGAGGTCTGGAATTATTAAATCGCATAAAGTTGCAGCTCAATGACTTTGGATAAATTGATTCATTCAGGTTTGCCTATCCACCTCTTTGACACATCGATCCACGAACTAACGTTTCAGATTACACCGTCGTTTTATTCGCAATGTTACAACGAACATAAAATCTGCTATACAAAATATAGTACAATACAAAATATAGTTTACGTAACTTAAAACATAAATGATAAAAACTTTAGATAATGCGCGTGTTTTACTTTTTGAAAAACTTAGCTCCTAGTTACGTTTTAAAAACTGTATATTTCTCGTTAATACAATAACTTATGGTTTGGCATGTTGGGGAGGTACTTACATTTCTAATCGAGTATTCAAAAACGATGTATTCGGCTTATTTGTCATAAATCTAAAAGGGTTCCTTCAATGCCTCTTTTCAGATATTTAAAAATACTTCCACTGCAGCATCTTTACGTATACAAAGTTCTACAGATATTTTACAAACGGAGTGGAAATATGAAACTAGTACTTAACCCAGATAAAATGAGACTTAGGTGTGGTGCGCAACATCCTGTACCAAAGCCCAATAAGACTTGTTTTATGAAATTTTATTTATTTGTTGCCCCGAAACTTTTTAATAATATGCCAGAATATATTCAAAAAAGTAAAAATTTTAAAACCTTTCTAAAGCTTTTGAGGCGATGGCTATACGATTTAGATGATATAAATAGCATTTTTAAAATTGTAATTTAAAAAACTTAATGAACATGTGAACGCTGTTTTAGGACTGTTGTGTGTGAATGTATGTGTGGCTGTGTTTATTTTTGTGCGTGTGTATTGCGTTGAATTTTCTAGTATAATATATGCTAAAGTATTTTTAGTATTACTTCTGTGTATTTTCTAAATAACCTTTGTTTTCAATTTAGACTCCACATTTTGTGCTAATTTTTGTTTTTTGTATTCTTATTTTGTTAAAGTATGTTATAAGTTTTCACCGCCCTTTATTTTTTATTCGAAGTCTGATAAGTAGCATTTAAGTTTTTTTTTTTTTCTTAAATAGGGTAACTTCTAAACAGGCTTATTAAAGCCTAAATGAAGTGCCTACATTTTCCTTGTACCAGAAGCATAATTTTATCATTTCTTTCAACGTTTGTTTAAGTTTATAGTATTGTTGAACTTATTGTATACAGTAATAGTATTTTTAGTTCAATTTGAATTATTTTAAGTTAATAAGTTGTTTAATAATTGTTTAAAGTTACATATTATTATTTAGTTTTATTATAACTAACAGTTAATAGTGTTACCAATTCTTTTGTACAGGGAAAATAATGAATAAAAAAAATGAAACGAAATCTATACATATAAATAAAACTATACAGGGAATTTTTTTCATCACTATGATTCATAATTAATTGTAATATTTTTCTCTCGTTTTCTTTCATCTATTATTTCATGAAAGTGAATTATAACATGTATTTTCAATTAGTTTGGTATTTATTGTTCACTTTCTGCCCGTCAATCGTCTTCGTCACGGTATGTGTGCCGAATAAATTAAATCTATAACAAAATTAAAACATTAGAGCGAAGAAAGTCTTCTTTTTCAGCCGCTAAATCTACATACTGGTAAATCACAGTCTTAGCTAGATGTTTGCAGATCACCCAGTTACGTCTTTAATATGCGAATGTACAGATCCGATTGTTTTGATCAGCTTACGTCTAAAATATTTTCTAAAAATTAATAGCCAAATTTCAGCTCTCTAGCTTTAAGGAAAGAATATTAATTAATATTTATTGTTTTTAGGGGTTGTTATTACATTTTCAACCCCGTAGCAAAATGTAAAACTGGTTTATTTTTATATGTATTTTGTAAGAAATAAATGTACAAAATTTCAGCTCTCTAGCTTTAAGGAAAGTATAAAAATAAATATTTATTGTTTTTAGGGGTTATCACATTTTCACAACCTATAGCAGCAAGTAACAAAATATAAAACTCATTTACTTTTTATATGTGTTTTGTAAGAAATAAATGTACAAAATTTCAGCTTTCATGTTCATTGATTTCTCGAAAACAGCTCAACTAATTAACGTAATTAATTTTGATCATGTGTAACGCTTTCCTATACATTTAATTAACCTGTTTGTGAATAAATCCTGGATCTCATCCAATAGCGGAAATCATCGTAAAGAGTTTGTCGCATGTCATTCTATTCTATTATAGGTTCCTGGTGCAACTCGGTTCTCAACATCCTTGGTGACTAGACTATTTTGTCCGATTCTCTTTATGATTTTAGTGTAGCGTGTTGGAACCAACTGCATATTTTGTTTAGCAAATTCTAGTCAAAGTTAGTCAACCGAGAGACATGGTTTCCAACGAAAACTAAATATTTCCAGTTCATATGTCTCTGCTAATTATTGTTATGTTTACAATTTCAGTTTTAGACTTTATGTTTAACATTTCTTTTCAAAGGTAGAAGACGACAACAACCTTATCTGTTTTTAAGCTTAACAAATTGAAGTCTTTATTTTAAAGTTAATCTTAGGTATAAACAGCTTGTATGTGAGTTTCAATCGATTCATTCCATATGTAACAAATCATTTCACCAACCTTTTAGACGGATTTATGAAAAATAATGATTAATTTGTAAATAAATTCTCAAAATGTTATAAATGTACTGTATTTCGTTAAAATCGTAAGGAAAAAATATTACCAGTATTCATTAAAAGAGCTTCTTGGAGCAGCAGATTATCAGAATTTCCTCACGTGGAAATTCGAAATACTTTATATAAATTACTACGTTTAGCTATATTACTACGTTAGTACAATTAACGATATATTAGTCTAATAAGGAAATATGTTCAATAAGGGCCCATTCTGCTTTTATTAAATGCTTCAACACAGTGTCGACAATTTACAAGGATGCATTCGCAAATAAATATCTTGCTAAACAAACTTAAATCTCTTAAAACAGACACGGAAAGTTTTTTCTTCTTCGTACATACTAGAACTTGGTTATAAATTTTGCTAATGTTTTTTCGGAAGACAACAATTTTATTCGCCATACAAAAGTTTCGATGGTTCAAGTGCTAAATAATATAGACTTAAACAAGACTAGACAATTGAACGTAGATCTACAAACAGGATACCCATTTTTATTTAAAGAGGTAATCCACTTTCTCAAATGTGTGGGTTTTTTATATCACAAGATGATTTTAATGTCTCTTCAAATTAAATCTTCTAAACTATTCTCGGCGTTTTTTTTCTATGAAAAACTATTTTCTATGAATAAGTAAAACGTTCATTTGTTGAAAATAGACAAATTTAAAGTAAAGTGCAATTATTCAATTTCCGTCGCATTAAAGAAATCTTGCTGATTGCGTCTTGAACTACTTTTATGTTAATTTCTGTTTAGAATGACTTCACATTCGACACTATTATTGTTATTGGTATGATGGTTTACAGTACTTAAAAAACTTTATAATGTTTTTAGAACTAAGCATTTATTTTAATCCCCCGCAGGGTGGTACATCCTATCTGCTTCTATTGAGAGAGTTTTGGCCTCACGGTCCCCAGTAAACATTTTATTTATACAACACACACACACACACACACACAAATATTTACTGTCTAATTACCGTCAGTTAGAATATTATGCCAGTGTTTTGGTCTTGTTTTGATATTTAGTATGTTTGACTATAGGTAATATGTTTTATTTTTAATATATTTTTTTAATGAAACACCTTTACGGTAGTTTTGTGTTTTATTTTAATTGTTGTGGTTTTTTGTTGGTGCTTGTCTTCTTGTCTATTATAATTTAATTTCAAAGTTTATTCTTTTTAATCAATTTTATGATTTTGTTACATAGTTTTAGGTTTTAGGAGTAGTAGTTGTTAATTTAGTAATTATGTATACGTTGAATGTGTGTTTTGTTTAGTTTAATAGTTTCTTTTGTATTTAATTAGTTTTAGTTATAGTTTAACATTTTTAATATACTGTATATGGTTCCACTGCGTCCAAGAAAGATCAAGTAATAACAACTATTTAAGATTAAATAGCATATTACTTACCGTCTGCAATATTTTGGTATACTATTCAGCCATTTTCAAGTAATATTAGGTTTCCCTTTCTTCAAACACAAATACTTAATACACAGTTACACAGAAACACAAAACACTTACACACATTCAACAAAAACAATAAAAACGAACTCATGAGTCGACTAGCTGAAACGGCCGTCGTTTAAACGACGATACTATAGCCTACTAGAATATAGCACACTGTAAGTCATATACTTATTAATAAATATTCGGAATGGCTATTAACAAGTGTTATAACCATTTAAGATTTTCAAACAAATATTCCTTTAGAATAATATTATCATTCATTTAAATTTTCTTTTTATGTGATGTTAGAAGTAATGACAATTAAAAACTTTATTCCAAATTATTTTTAGTAAATTACTAATATATATTTAATAAGTATTTTTTATCTAAACATAAATAGTTTACTACTGCACTATTTATAATTATATCAAGACCATCTAAGCTATTTTAATCTACACCGTTTAACAATATACCTACTAATAAAAAATAATGGCAGTGTCTGTAGACCTATATGTTAATGATATTTACTTTGCTTCCCACAACATTTTCTTATAAAAATTAATCACAATAATGTTCTCTTACCTGATTTTCCAACCCCACATTGCCCCAACACCATCACTTTGAGGGGTTTATGTCGGGAACATAACCCTAGCTTGCAGAATGGCGAAGTCTTGGGCGATATTGTAGACGCCATCCCTACTGCTATGTCACCTCATCTTTAAACCTGTTTAACAAATAACAACTTATGGATGCATACAAATATTGTTGGCATTATAAATTTAAACTATATAGAGAACTAATCCCATAAAAAATAGTGTTATACCTGTCAACTGTTGAAATCACAACTGTTCCAAACCCGAATAAAAACGAAAAAAAGTTACACACTTTCAATTATTGATATGTATTGTTCATATTTATCGGATGAAACACATTCAAAAAAAAATAAGCTTAACCAGAAGTTTAATATGTCAAACTACTAATCAATAATTCAATGATTCTGACGGAGTTTACAGTAAATATTTTTACATTACAGACATTCTTTTTGCAACATTGCAAAAAGTTCATAAATTGCAAGAGTACATACATTCGAAAAAGAGTAGTATATAATTTACCCTTAAAAATTTTATAACATGTAAAATAATAAGAAATAATTTTTGATGCTTATTGTTTTTTGGTTCTTTGATTACAAAAAATATGAGTTCTGAATTACATTTAAACCCTTCACAAAAGGATGCAACTTCCCATAAACGTTAATAATTGTTTAACAATTAAAATTGAAACCGTAGATTTGTGTTCTTGGCCCTCCGATTACGAATATGAGTTACTAACTATATTTAAACCTTCCCCTAAATCATACAAATTTTAGGCCTATAACATGAAAATAATAGGCAATAATCGTTAATACCAATTGTATTACGTTTTTAGGACGACGATTACAAAATGAGTTCTAAATACAGTAAAATCTACCTTTGGAGAATGAAGGTATAAGTTGAAAAATGTAAAATAGTTAAATGTGCATTCATATGTTTATTTTTGTATACATCAGAATAATACTACATTAATTTACTTAGAAGAATAATTTTATTTCAAATGTTGTTCATAGTTTCTGTTTTATTTATTTTTACAAAAGTAGATTTCAAATAACAGATTAAAAATCTTTTCACATTCAGAAAAATAACAAAACTTTGATTACAATGAAAGAAATTTGTGTGCACACATTTTTTTTTTTTTAAATTATGAATCATTTCAAGATTTACTGTCATTGTTTCTACTAATTCATATTTTCGATTGGATTAGTCCTCTCGCAGATTTTGTATTACAAGATTCGCTGTCACCATCTGCCGTTCGATTGGTTTAATGTGTTGCTGTCACCATTACTTGCTAAAGTGCAAAATAAACAGCTATACGGTAACCAGAAGCTGGCCCACAGTCTTTCTTACAAGAACAAACAACATTTATAAATGTTTATACAATTGTTAAACCATTTTAATAACAACGCCTAGTCATTTACTGTATTATGAACTACGCTTTTAGTTTAAATGACTCAATGACTCGATTAAATGGACCTCCTTCGAATTTTGAAGAATAAGACAATTATTATTAAAGATATTATTTATGTCACTAACTACTTTTAAAGTTTGTTTCTGTTTAAAGAATATACGTATCTTCTTGTTGTGTTTTAAGGTATCCGTTATAACTGTACTGTAAGCAATCACATACTTAATAAACCAAGCGGCTGATAACAAAAATTGTTTCAGTCATAATTTAATGTTA
>JAGFPH010001996.1:83554-95211 GCA_018207615.1 Philaenus spumarius
AAGCGGCTGATAACAAAAATTGTTTCAGTCATAATTTAATGTTACAATTTATTATAATTTATAATGTTAAAGATATTTTTTAGTGTTTTAAAATTATGCCATGCGTTAGCGTCCTGATTTTAGTTTCCGATCCATGCTATCATATTTTCCTAACTCCATAATAAGGCCCATTTATACTATCATATCTTCAAAACAATTGGTCAGACAGAAACATTAAAAAAGTAATAGAAGATTAAGAAGTAATAATTTTGCCTTTCATAACCTATGAAAAAAAACAATGTTTACTTTGCTAACTTCAATATTTTTTGAGAAAATCCAAAAAGTTTTTTATAGCAAAAATCCAAATTTAATTTGACATAAAAGTCAATATTTTCGAAGACCCTAGTTGAAAAAAAAAGTGTGTTGTGAAGTGTGAAATAAAAGACTTTTTGCGAAACATTTTAATTTCACTTTTTGCTATGAAGCCGTTAATTTTAATACTAACTATTATAAATGGTAGGTAATTTAAAGTAAAAACAGTAGGTGAAACTCAATACGTTGAAACCTTTTTGATAGTAACAGCATATTGATATTACACAGCACAGAACTAATATTATACATCGAGGGCGTGTTATGAGAGGTTAGGTTATATACGTTACATGTTATTACATATAGACCCCAATATAAACTTATTAATATTTGTATTTAATCCATAGTAACATTTATATTGAACTTTAACATAAAACTATCGCAATTGAATTCAGTATTAGCATACCACACCGTACTGTACTTGTGTAGCCTACTTCTTATTTCATAAAATTCAATCCTCTCACAAAATTCCATATTTCATTTGTTTCCATTTAGAAAAAATAAATATCCGTCAGTTTACAGCGACCATCTTAGTCATGCAATGATTCATTTCTGGTAACTGTGTTCATTATCTTGTTTTACTTAATTTGTTAGTTGATTTGAAAATATGATTGTATTATGAGTTTTTACATTAGTTCGTCACTAAAGTCGGAGAAAATACTTCTAGAAACTGACAGTTCAGAAAAAAAAAAACATTTAAATAGTGTTATGTTTGGAAATATAAGCCTTACACCCATCATGCAATAACTCTTGATAAAGACGACTCCGATCTACAACACTATAAAGACTAAGAATACGTATCACGTCACAAAGCTATTCATAATAATTTCTACAAACGCATTCTATGTGCTGATGGTTTATTTTTAAATAATTGGTAAGGACATTGTGTTAGTCGAGCGAGTGAATTAGTGCAAGTCGTCATCTCAGAGATGTTAAATGATCCTGGAGTCACAGTACTCACAGTTCGGGCCAGTATAAGGAGTTGCGGTGTATTTGAATGGATTAGGCGTTACTTTTTGTAGTACCCGAGTGAGTTAAAGTGGCCTTTATTCCCCTTATTTGGATCAGTGGTGCGAGACCCGACTTCCTTTCTTGAAATTGGGTTATTTTTAAGGATATTATTATTTTATAAACATTAAATGCGACTTTTAAGCATAGCTTCAGACATGATATGGTGATTAAGTAATGTTTTTAATAAATAGGCTTTCGATATAAATAAGTAGTAATTCCCAAATTCCCCGTTTCTTAGCACGCCATGGTATATTGATTTTTTGTCCTAAGAAAAAAGTTAAGAAGAAAAGTTAAGAAGAAAAAAAACTTAATTTCTTTCCCGAAAAAGAAAAAAATACTAGAAAAACCAGTGCTGATATATTACCAAAAATGTCTTTTAATACTTCATGGTTTTCTAACCGCAAAACGTTATCCTGAGATCACCCAAAAAGGAAAACTTAATTTTATTACTGATCCTAATACTTACTGGACTAGTCAGTAATCACAGTTTGGAAGGTTCGTAATTTCAACATTGTAAAGTCTTCCATGGACTGATTGTTTCATTTTAGGATTGAAAGAGCAAGTTGTGGTGAAACTTGATCTACCATTATATAAATATACTATAGATCCTAATCGTTCTTATATCCGTGTACAACAAAATATTAGTTTTTGGACGGCAATAGCTATTAGTGCAACATGTTTGCAAAATCATGTTGCACGTAAGATTTTTCCTACGCTTGCTGAATCCGAGGCGGCAATTTACATCTTAAGTTATAACAACTCTTAAAAATAGCCTAACTATAACTCACTATCAATAATAGCAATGTCAGGTTAGGAAATAATAAACGAACAATGGAACAGCTGTCTTGTTTTATGTTTAAAAGTCAGCACATGAATAGTATATAAACATTTGTCTATAATGAAACCACTGCCAAGGGAACGTTATTCCATTTGATTAACATTGCACTTTGCCGCACACGTGCGGCAAACACCTACTTTGAGTTCTGTTAGTAGTGTGACAAGAGTTACCTTTTACAACAAGCGTAGGAAAAATTACTTTTCTCTTGAAGGTTTTTTTGAAAGTATTTTGCAATTTCCAAAAAATCTCTCATATGGTAAATGAATAATCAAAATAGTTTCTGTAGAATATTTGATATGTGGCGATATAAAAAATACATATGCAGCATTTAGATCTATGGAAACAAATTAATTTGAATTTTAGTATACAATCCAAATCATATTGTTTGTAAAATAAAATGTTTATGCAAGTCTGTGGAGTAAAATATTTAAATGAGAACTGAATCCAGAACATTGCAGAACTTCATTATAACACGGGAGACGTAGATTCAATGGTTAAGAAATCGTTAGTGTAAACAAATTCCACTACAGATCATAAGACCTCAGAACCTTTCTTTATCGTTATGAAGGCTTCCCACGTAACAATGCGGTTTAATCTACTTAGTGTTTATTTTTATAGTTTCGCAGTATGTGTCCGTTAATGTGTTGTGGTATTATTGTATTATTATTTTTGTTGCCAAAGTCAAAACATTTTTGCTGTTAACATCTCCTGTCACTGCCCTAGTTTTAACACATTTTGTGACGGTATTTTACAGGCAACGGATTCTAGAAAACCAAATTCAATACTGTAAAGAAAAAAGTATCACATTATCTTATTTTATAAATAAAGAAAACATTTTGTTGACTTTACAAATGTACACCATTAATAATAGAATCAAACCAATTTTAAAATAGATTTACTAAAACGGACTCCTAAAAAAATTACTATTTCTGACAACGACTGAAATCATAGAAATCCAAAACAATAAAAAAACGAAACTAAAAATTAAAATATTACAAACTTTTTATTCTAAAAACTGTTTTTCATTAATCATTTGTTTTATATTCGAACTTTAAAAATTAAAACGTCACTAACACATCTGAATATCATGTCGAACCAGGATAGTTAATTCTGTGTTTCTGATGGAGTTGACAGTACTGTGCGTCCGGGCTTTAGTTGGCAGTACAGGACATATTATGGACGGTTGCGGGGATACTACCCGACCTGACAACATGCGACTGTGGCTGTCGCCGCGACGCGTCTGCATGTCGATAAAGGCGTTATCGTTACTCATAGATGCATTAAAAACGATGTTCACAAGTTATAGTTACCACCTAGTCTTTAACTTATATTCAGTACTAGTGGACCCGGCAATGCTTCGCTATTGCTTTATTTAATTTTAAGGGTAGTTATAAAATTTCATCCTTTTGACTTAAGTTATTGAATTGCAAATGGTGTTTATGTCAACAATTTATATAAACAATATTTTAAACAGCATATATGTAGTAAACAGATATGTAACAACCGATGTTTGAATTGAATTATAATACAGTAAGCATTTTTCGTTGATTTTTGTTTGTGTTGTTTGGCAATCTAACCTAAAAAAGCTGTTTTGGTTTTTGAAGAATAATAATCCGATTATAAATTAGAGAAATTGGTTGCAAATAAAAGTGTTTTGGTTCATTGTAGGCCTAACCTAAAATTATGTTCAGTTTTTGATCCATAACAGTTGTTTTATTTATAATAATATGTAACAACCGATGTTTAAATTGAATTATAATATAGTAGGCCTAAGCATGTTTTATTGATTTTTGTTTGTGTTTGCTTTTAATTTGTCAATCTAATCTAAAAAGCTATTGGTTTTGAAGAATAATAAACTGATTATAAATTTGCTAAAGTTGTTATGGTAATGAATGTAAACAAACATGTGTTACTAAGCATTTTATACGAACAGCTGTTTTTGAGCGCTATGGTCTTGAGTCCATACAAAAGAGGCTGTTTAGTTTTTTCCAAATTTGAAACTTTTTCGGGAAACTTTTCAAAATTTTCTTTATATAAAAACCTAGTTCGGACTATTACGAACATTTTAAAACAAAAAATTGCCAAATTGGTCCAGCAGTTCTCAATTGATGCGATTTCAAAGAAACAGCAATTCATTTTTATTATATAGATTGTGAACAGTAATGTAAAAATTATTTAAGAAGTAATAAATGTCGATAAAATACAATTATGGCTGTGTAATAAATAAAAAAAGGGGATGTAGTCTACATTATGTTATAAGATTGTTTTGGAGTAATAATAAACAAACAAACAAACCCACGACTAAAAATAGTATTATTTTTATTATGAAGGAACAGTTTTGGCGCAGTTAAGTGTTGTAACAACAGAAATGACCCAATGTGCTTGCTCTTCCTGTTAACAGATAGATTCCTCTTCTGTCCCATTTCATTGTTCAGCGTCAGTTTGTTCTCGGATGGTTTAGGGTGTGTTTTTCGATACAGTGGTGCACATTTTAGTGTTAATTAAAATGTAATGTGAAACCACATTACATATATTGGTAGATTAGTGTAAAAAATATAAAACTGTTAAACTTGCGTTTAAATTTATATAAAGGCAATTAGAAACACTGCGATGACACCGGGCCACTTACAAATACACAATGATAACTCTAGACTTCTGCGGCTCCTACTGCCTAAACTAAGCAGCCCAAGTAAAAAGTAAAATTACGAAAATTAAATTTATCTATTTTTGTACAACTTTCCCGCTCAAAAAGTTGCCTGACCGAAAATTAAAAAATCCTCGCTTACTACATTTATTATGTCCTTCTTCTCAGTTGCGTTTCAGTTATTAACAAAATACGCTTTGTATATAAGAAATGTATATAAATATCCTGGTGTCACATGAGAAAAGACCATTTAATTTGATACCATTTACAAAATTACGTCATCATCTATACATTCAGTGAATTCATAGAGCGCCCGATGTCAGCAATGCGGGTAGTAGTACGGAAACTTCATATGAAATGCATTAGCATAGCCTTTCCTGTACTTCCAACCAAAGTCCGGACGCACAGTAGGTGTGGATAATTTTTCGTAGGTAACTCAAAATGTAAATCCCATTTGAAAGTTTTGTTTACAAATAGAAATGTAGATGAAACCTTTTTTGAAAAAAATGATTACCCTTTGATTTGTTGTACTAAATTACTCAGTACAGAACTAATGTTTGGGATACATAATAAGGTTTGTTGTGTAATATACGAAAGGTTTGTTAAGAATACGATTATTAAAAACAAACATTTATCGTATTAAATTTGGCCCGTAAAACATTCGCCATTGAGGTCAGTGAGCATTATGTTGGTAATACACATTCAATTCATTTCGCTCCTTACGAATTTTACTCCTTTTCATGTTACCCAGATATAAAGTAGACAAGAAATAAAATATACACACCTAATGCAAGGCCATACTTGTAGTCACCTTTTGATAAGTAGCAACTACAGTAGTTACAAAAGCTTATTATTTAATATATTTTTATTATTTACAAATTATTATTACTTTCTAAAATTCCGATAGTGTTAAAATAAAATACATTTATACCTCTACCAAGAATATAAGTCAATTGACCCAAATAAATAAAAAATCATACTTAAAATAAACCAAACCTAACCAAAATATTCTTATGCCCAGCCCATCACAAAAAAATACTAAAATTCTGATTGCGTCATTGCTTCGACGAAACAAATTTTCAACTCTACCCACTTTATGACATTTTCTAATCAGTTCTTAACAAACAATTTCAATATATTTGTAGTAATATTTCGATAACAGTAATTAATTACAACAACAATGTTTATATAGGTAATATAGTTTTAAAACTAAATTTAAGTTTTCCTACAGAAAATATAAGTTGGCTTATAAAATATAGACATTAATTAGTATTATGGCACGAAGACTTAGCAGTTTTTCAAAAAAATGCTTTCTAAAGGTTCATTAAGGGCTGTCTAACTTCTAAATTTTATTTTGAATGTTTTAGTCTATTAATCCTACTAATATTATAAATGTGAAAGTATGTATGTTTGTTTGTTTGTTTGTTTGTTTGACTGGCAATCACGCAAAAAGCACTGGATGGATTTGAATGAAATTTGGCACACATATTGATCATGACCTGGAATGAGACATAGGCTATAAATCATTTTGATTTAAGGGTTGAAACAACCCCTAAAACAACAAATATTTATTATTATACATCCATTAAGACTAGAAAGCTGGAATTTGGTAGATTTATTTCTTACAAGGTACATATAAAATGTAAACTATATTTGCATTTTACACTGTTATGCTAAGGGGTGAAATTGTAATAACAACCCTAAAACAATACAAATTAATTATAAAGCTAGAGAGCTGGTAATTTGTACAATTATTTCAAACCGAATTTCCATTTTGTAGTGTTCAATCAGCTTTTGTAGTGAGCAATGATCATGGTTCCCAGAACACGACATGATTTTCAACATTTTCAAAACGTCTGATTGATTTGAAACTTTGCACACTTATCAACGACCTATGGCAATGCAATATTAATTTTGTTGGGTGTAGTAAGTGAGTACTGATCATGGTCCCCAGAACACGACGTGATTTTCACCCTTTTTTAAAACGTCGGATTGATTTGAAACTTTGCTCACTTATCAAGGTCCTATGGCAATGCAATATTAATTTTGTTGGGTGTAGTAAGTGAGCACTGATCATGGTCCCCAGAACACGACGTGATTTTCACCCTTTTTTAAAACGTCGGATTGATTTGAAACTTTGCTCACTTATCAAGGTCCTATGACAATGCAATATTAATTTTGTTGGGTGTAGTAAGTGAGCTCTTATCATGGTCCCCAGAACACGACGTGATTTTCACCCTTTTCAAAACGTCTGATTGATTTGAAACTTTGCACACTTATCAAGGACCTATGGCAATGCAACATTAATTTTGTTGGGTGTAGTAAGTGAGCACTGATCATGGTCCTAGAACACGACGTGATTTTCACCCTTTTTTAAAACGTCGGATTGATTTGAAACTTTGCTCTCTTATCAAGGTCCTATGGCCGTGCAATATTAATTTTGTTGGGTGTAGTAAGTGAGCACTGATCATGGTCCCCAGAACACGACTTTATTTTCACCCTTTTCAAAAAATCGGATTGATTTGAAACTTTGCACACTTATCAAAGATCGATCACTATGCAATATTAATTTTTAATGGGTGTAGTAAGTGAGCACTGATCATGGTCCCCAGAACACGACGTGATTTTCACCCTTTTCAAAACTTCTGATTGATTTAAAACTTTGCACACTTTTCAAGGACTGATAAAAATACAATATTAATTTGTTTGGGTGTAGCAAGTGAGCACTGATCATGGTCCCCGGAACACGACGTGATTTTCACCCCCTTCTAAAAATTGGATTGATTTGAAACTTTGCACACTTATCAAAGACCGATGACAATGCAATATTAATTTTGTTTGGTGTAGTAAGAGAGCACTGATCACGGTCCCCTGAACACGTTTACGGCAGTCATTAAAAATATTATATACAGGATGATTCACGACGATATGCAGAAACTTTGAGAGCTCATTCATTTTGTTGGGTGTAGTAAGTGAGCACTGATCATGGTCCCCAGACTAACTGTACCAACCAAACATATGCAACGATAGTATTCATAAGCGTATTGTTTTTTCACAAAAATCGTCAATATCTCGAAAACAGTGTGGTCTAGAGCCTTTTTGACTATTCTTGATCCCTCTTTAGGACACACCATCTTTGAAAGATATTTGTTATACAACGGTA
This sequence comes from Philaenus spumarius, assembly GCA_018207615.1. Classification (NCBI taxonomy): domain Eukaryota; kingdom Metazoa; phylum Arthropoda; class Insecta; order Hemiptera; family Aphrophoridae; genus Philaenus; species Philaenus spumarius. The sequence continues at coordinate 91,559 of JAGFPH010001996.1, forward strand.
AAGTGTATATGCCCCTGGGGGCTCTCCTCCCCAAGTCGAATTTTAACCTCATCAATTTGGGTAAAATAAGTGAGTGACGAGTCAAAACATATTTTTTAATGAAAAAACACGTTATTCCATCAGAGGTTTTTGACAATTCTCGACCACTCTGTAAGTGACACGTAAATATATACATTTTAAATTCCATTTGTTACAATTTGTCAACATTTACCATCAGACTGATTGTATTATACTTTTCTGCTTACACCATGAATTATTCCCGTGCGAAGAAGGGGTACAACAGCTATAATATGCCTATAATTTGATAGAGTTTGGTATTTTGATAAAAAATATAATATATAAATAACAAAAATATCACAAATATGCCTACAATTATATAAAATCATATCTAAATAATCTTTATAATTGTACACATTCACCAAGTTAAAAATTTCCTCAACATAGTAATGTATGCCTACATAAAGTTATTACTTTTTAAATAGTATTTTTTAAATTAATAATTTCTGACAACTAAATGCAACTTGTCTTCAACAACAATCGTTTAATATTGGCCTAGGCCGATTTCAGTATTTCTAGATTATGTTGTAAACTATTAAAATGTAAAAGGAATTAATAATAAAGGTTTTATCAAAGATTACGATTTATACATGGGTAATCCTACATAAATCGACACGCAAGCCGTCACTTTAAAAGTCACACGTGTAATTTTGTTGTATGTTAAACAGTCAGTTGTATTTAAAATATTTCAATGTAAAAATTGAATAATTAAGATTTATCATAGAGTATGATTTATCCAAGGGCAATCCTAAAATATGTTAATGTAAAGTTTTTAATAATAAAGGTTTTAACATAGAATATGGTTTAGTCATGGATAACCTTAAAATCCATCACTCATAACTGTCGCATGAAACTGTTTCCGTCATATATAGTTTTCTAGCAAATGTAAGCCTATGTGCTATGGACGAACATGTTCGTCCGCTTTAAAATATCAGTGATTATTACGAAGAAAGGTTGAAAAATAAAAAAATAAATGATTTCTACTAATTTAGACTATAAATATAAAAAATACAAGGTCAGCTCATAGCATAGGAAATACGAAACTTGCTTAGCAGTAAATGTGTTAAGGATGAGGTAAACATCCACTAACATATTGAACATCCTCCTTCACCTGAGCTACCGGTATGTATTTTAAATGCACAAGTATTTACAGGCATTCTTAACCAGTTCAAATCTATATATAGGCTATATAAAACCAAATGCCACTCACTTACTGACTGACTCACTCATCAAGATTTCTCAAAAACTACCGAACGGGTTGCAATAAAATTTAGTATGTAGCTTCCTCTAGGGCCCTATTTGTTCGTTAAGAAAGGTTTCTAAAAAATTCTAAATTTTAGGGTGGTTTGGAGGGTCAAAGTTACTAAAAATCCCCATAAGAAACACATAGTGTACTATATTTATTGATATATTTTTATTGCTAATATACATTTAACTTTGATTTGTCTATTCGTGCAAAGCCGGATCGGGGTGAATAAACATTAATTAATATGCGGCGAAACTTTTACCGTGTGCGAAGCCACGGGTACAACAGCTAGTATTTCTATATTTTATAAACTGGATTTATTGAACCACAATGAAACGCTATTTTTAGACTTGTGCAGGTCACTGATCACAGTAGAAATGTTGACATCCAACGCCTAGATATATTGTGAAGTAAAGTGTAAAACTTGGGTCGACATAATTATATAGCCTACTCAAACTGTCCAACAAGAACTAATGCACAATGGCAACGGGGGTTATTCTAAGAACTTTACCTAATGTAGTAAATCTAAAGTACACAAACTGTCCGTTAATCAGGACGTCAACGTATTTAGTCAACCGTAACAGAATTAAAAAATCATTAATACAAAAAACATGAAAACGTGATGTATTTGAGTTTTGTGAGTAATTGAAATACAATTTACAATATCAGTAAATAGTTTTTTAATTGTCTGTGTTTTTCAAAACTGATATTTTGTCAAAACATTTTAAACATCCAAACATTCGTCTGATATTAATAAAGTTCAAGTTTAAAATTAATGTTTCTATTTTGGCTTAGACATTTTTTGTATACTTATCATTTAATCGAAGTTAATGGTGTATAAAAAGACACCGATAGTGTTCAACAACGTTGAAACAAGATAACGTAAGCGTAGGCCTACAATGAAAATGTTTGCAACCTGCTACCTAAATGGAAAACGATTAAATAAGCATTTCATCTTCTTATAAAACTAAAATAAAAGGGAAAAGCTTTGTCACTAGTGTAGTGTTACAACAAAAAATAAATTACGACTTGATAAATGGAAGAAAATGTTGTTTGCAGAAACTTAAGAAAGAAAGGTAATTTAATGATTTTACTTTCTTAGAATTTGTTAATTTTTTATTTTTCCTTATTATGTTCAAGTATTACTAGCTTGGTTTTAGTTGTAGGAAATAAACAACTATCTTAATATATTGTATACTTAAATATGAAAATGCAATATAAACTTTGGAAATTTGGTTTGGAACCAAAGTTATAGGCTAATCATTAATTTTGATTAGTTTAAATCTATTAAAAGTACTTGGATTCGTAAGGATTTACAAAAAACCTTCAATCTTAACGAAACAAATAATATTATCATAACCATCCACATTAGTAGTATTTGATGTCTTTAACATGTAAAGCAAACATTTATGTTAAATAATAACAATCCTGAAAATAACATGACATCCTAAGAAGCGAACCCATTAGCGAACTAATCAATCTATTCAACATTTGTTTAACCCTAATCTATGTTTACCTTAGCACCGACTTTTGCAACCAGCAACAAGGTTTAGGAATGAATCGCCACTTTTCGGCTTCATGGGCGAAATATTTCGTAACACTATTGAACAACCCATATAATGACGACCTAGTAAGTACTTTCAGAAAATTTCTACAGATAAGGCAGGTAAATTACTAACAAAATTACAAACATAATAGAATCAAACCAAATTTTTAAACTAGTAAACTACAAATGACTTTGCATGAATTGTTGGCATAGTGATCGTGAAGGATCAATCTTGGACATTAACTTGGGTTCATTTAACCCTAAATAATTAGTTCATATTGAATTAATACAGACTTTCAAGTAAAAACTAGAAATTACCATCTTACCATTTTAATTGTTTGTCTTTCAGAAATTTTTAATATATTTTTTTTCATTAAAATTAATAAATAGGCCTACTTTATAAATTTGCTTGTGATTTGAAATTGAAAATAGTATTAATTTTTTTTAAGAGCTTTTAACTAAATAATTTAAGAAATATTACGATTAATTTAAGAAATAAAATAAATGTACGATGTCATGATAGGAAATTCTTTCACTGAAGAAAAGACAAATGGAGAATGAATTATTAAAAATAGATGATTACGTATTTAATTATTTCATCTCAAAAGTGGTACAAAAGTTGTTTCTAAATTGAAACATGTTTGATTTTCTCTTCCCTCAGAGTTAAATGAATTAGAGTGAACTGAAAAAAACTTTATGCTTTAATCAAAATATCTTAAACTTAGGGTAATAAGTCATTTACCGAAATTATAACAAGAAATCATTTCAACATATTGTCTGAAGATGCCGGAAGTTCATCCAGGG
>JAGFPH010001996.1:95221-110971 GCA_018207615.1 Philaenus spumarius
CAAGAAATCATTTCAACATATTGTCTGAAGATACCGGAAGTTCATCCGTTTGTACAAAAAAATAAAGTTACAGAAATAAGATAAAAATAATTTCGTGAGTCCATTTATAAGTGATTTTAATAAGGATAAGACTAATAATATAAGAAACAATGTTGAAAAAGAGCAAAAATCTTAAAAGGGAAAAAATACTTTTGTGTCAGTCACGGACTAGGTTGGGATGAATTGTGGAAGCAAAAATAGACTCTAATGTCAGAATAACTAGTTTTGTAAAGCCAAAAAATACTCTGTAACTAATGGTATGTGATATGAAAATTCCAACTAAAGACTTTACTTCTTTGAGATTTACTAATTATAATTAGAAGGAAAAATATTGAGAATTCGCTGTTAAATACGCAAAATAAACTATTATAACTATATAACTATTATAACAATGTGCAAAGGCTAAAGTGAGTATATCAACAGCATAAGGTATACAATACTTTATTCGAAGGACACAATATATAACAAAGGTTATTTAAATATGTTCTATAAAAGAGAATGAAGCAACATTATTGACATTCAATAAAATGATTACATTTTGAAACCTAAGGTGTTGTTAAAATTAGTAGAATTTATATGACTTTGTATATAAATAACTATTGAGTTTATTGAGTTATAACGAAAATATCGCTATAAACCTATAATTATAGTTTGGTTACTGTAGCCCGTGCACCGCTGAAGATGGCGACATTGTCTTTGAAACGCGTTTGAAGTTAGTAAACGTATTTGTTGTGAGATTTTGTGTTCAGGTTTTATTTTATCAAGACTTTGTAGACTAAACAGACCTTATCCGGTTTTTCGTGCTATTTTTATGTTTGACTCTCCTGAAAAAACTATAGTAATAGCGAATCGTATAAGCGAAATTATAATAGTAATCATTTTACAACAATGTAACTACACAGTTTAAACTACACAGTTTAAACTACACAGTTGGTATGTAAAAGGAAGAATGCACTTTTAGTAAAGCCTATTGCAAGATGCCTTTTTGAATTAGAGACAAAACAGTTCAGCAAAAGCTACTTCATAAGCTGCATTAATAGCGGGGGCGGGGTGTCAATTCTCTTCAGGCAATTCAGTATAAACATACAAAATAATCCAAAGGGAAAGTGATTTCATATGTGGTCGTTGGAATAAAATTTGCTAATTATCAGTCATGTACAGAGTTCCCTATACTTTTATAAATAAATTGGAGCTATTCGATAAAAGTTAAGGTAATTATAAAATTAGTAATTAATTATAGCGGGAGATTTCTACCTAAATAATTTTTTAAATAGCAGGGACACATCGGAATTCCTTGAAATCGAACGTGCTGGTAGTAGGCCTACAGTTTCAACAATCGACCGGAATAACCTCCGAAACTTTAATCCAAACAAAAGTTAAAGTTAAAAAACGAGTTTGTTTATAAGGGTATTTCAGTTCAGTTTGTTACATGTAAACCGCAAAATTGTAAAGTTAAACTAAAATTGCTGTACTAATGAACTTATTGAGATAAATCTGAATAGCTTCATTTCTCGGCCAGGTTCAACAAGTTTTACAGACTTAAAAACTTTTTTGGGTAATATAAATAAAAACTAAGAGTCTTTTTTTTATAATATTTAATGTCTTGAAGAGACATGTATTTTAAAAAAGGTGCCAAGCTTTCAGACATTATAATGATGTTCTAAGGATGACGAAAGTCAATCAAATCTCATGAAGTGAGAAATTTAAAAATCCCAAAACTGCTCTGCTAAAGGAATGATTAGTATATTTTAAATACTGGAATAAAGAAAGTGGTAATGTTATTAGTATTTAAATTGGAAGGACCAATGACAAGCGAAATTGTAAACTAATTGTACACAAAGATGGCGAGATTAACAACACATTCACATTGCAAAATCTTTAAAACAATTCTGTATGGATGTACAGAAAATGTGAACTTGAAATCAGATGAAAATAAAGCAATCTGTTTATTTAAAAAAAAAGGTCTTCCAGAGTCCTTGTTTCTATACCCTCAAAAAACATTTAAAAAACTAACACTTCTTTTGGCTGCAATAATATTCAAACATCAATAACAATGCTCATATTTTAAGGCATAATCCTTCTCTTGTAAACCAGGATTTTGAAAGCAAAATATTTTCATACAATTCAAAGCATTCATTCATAAAAACTATTTAAAAAAGCATTTAAATTGGCAACTATCTTCCTGTAATATCGTGTCTCAGTTTGTACAAAATATTTGAAAAATTAATTATGAAAATATTGAACGTTTTTCTTAATAAAAACAATATATTAAACACAAATCACTTTGAATTTCGTAAGAGTTTATCAAATTATTTAGCAATTTTATATTACTTTTAGGTTAATGTTTTGTCTTATAACATTTTCGTTTTAGTTGCATTTAGTTTTGCCAATTGAATATAAGCAATATAATTTTCTTTTGCAGTTTTAATCAAAATTACTGATTAAAATTTGATTACCCAGTTTTATAGTTATCCTAGTATCTGTAAACTACTGGTGTAAAGTTTCTCAGGAATCTAGGCCAGCGTGACGTCATTTATGCAATGAACATTGTTAAAGAAAGTTTATTATCCACACATAAAAGTGGAACAGGTAAATAAAATTACGCGAAAATTAAGCACATTACTATTTAAACTACAACAAAAATAATTAGGCCTGTGAATAGTATTAAAAAAACTATTGAAAATAATTGTTCAATTAAAATAGACTGCATAACCGAGGGTTTCAATGCCGAGAAAATAATCAGAAGATGTTGAAAAACACCTCTAAACTGTCTTTCTCAGTGGAATTTCTATTTCATTGGTTTTATACTTTGAAAAGTTTTGAATCTCTGATTTTAAGGTTAAGTTTTTATATGGGAGTAGACAAGAGACAGTGTGGATATTTGCCAGTTAAGCAGGACGAGGAAGGGGCTTGAGTTTCAGCTTATACAATGCAAAAAGGATTTTGGCTAACGTAGTGCCACTTTTAAGCCGCAATAAATTTTATTTTGTTGCGTAATCGTAGTGTACCATATACTTTTAGTATAATATTTTTATTTTCAAGTTTTATCTATTTTAGATTTTTTCGATTAATAAAGACAGTAATTAGTTTGCCAATAAAGTGGGTTTAGAGAATATTATTTTCGTTAGTAGTTTGTTACCATATTTTAATTTGTGTTATAAGAAAATTAAAATGATTTAAAATATACAAGAAAGATTATTTTAATCAGTCCTTGAGTTTACATACAATGATGTTATTTTTAACTAATAATAAATACTACCAAAGTATTGAAAAATTAAATATGCTTAATTATTATTCCTTCTTGAGTGGCGTTTCAGTTATACAAACTCTGACATACTTCGAGTAGATCAAAGTCTTGCTGGTTCTTTTGAATGTTTGATATAACAATCGTTGTACAATACAAGTATTAATTTGATTTATTCATTTAGTTACATCTTTGCTTTGAGGTTATGGTTAATCATACATCATTTACTACAGAAATTATACAGGGTGACTATTTTAAGAGTGCCACCATCAGAAACGACAAGATGTATAGGAAACTTTAAATCGGGGACTTCACCTACTTTTTAGTGGCCATTAAAAATATGAATTTGAAATTTCGAAAATATGCCGCCATTTTCCAATATGGCGGCCAACTTTCGAATTTCTTATGGAAACCCCTAAGAAGCAGGTTTTCAAAGTGTCCTCTTCATAAATAAATAAATACATAACTTCATAAATACATGCGTGCTTACATCTTCTTACACAATACACACACAGTGGTTGCTTTAGCGATTTATTAACAGTAATTTAAGTACGTTTTTTGTATAAAATAAAATATTTATGAAATTTCAACAGCTTTTTAACACTTTATTGTAAAACATATTGCACTTTGAGTTAAGTTTTATTGTTTTGCAAATTGAAAATAAGCGTCTTTAATAAGCGTCCGAAACTTTCAGCGCTCTTAGCGGCTAAACGGTTAAGTTTATAAAAAAAAACACCAAAAATAAAAAAAGTCTTAAAATTGCATGTAAAATCCAAATCCATCATAAAAAAATGGGAGTTTCCATAAGAAATTCGAAAGTTGAATTTGGCGGCATATTGAAAAATGGCGGCATATTTTCGAAATTTCAAATTCATGTTTTTAATGGCCACTAAAAAGTAGGTGAAGTCCCCTATTTAAAGTTTCCTGTAAATCTTGTCGTTTCTGATTTACCAATGGTGGCACACTTAAAATAGTCACCCTTTATAATATTTGTGTGGAGAAAGAAGGGGGAGACAGAATTGACTTGCGAAGAACGCAACTCAACTTCTATGATTTAGTTATATTTATTTTTAACACAGGATTTTGTTGCATTGTGGGACTAAAAATATGTTTTTATAGCAAAAAACGAGATCAGGTTATCATTGCAAACATGCTTAAATAGAGAAACTAAATTAAATGTTAAATCTAACTCTACAGCTTTTCAGTGATAAAGATGCTAAATGACACTATATGATTGCGTTTACCATTTTATTCTGCACTTAGTATTGTAAAACAATTGCCTGTTAAAGACAATTTACAAAGCAATTAAATCAAATAAAAAACATATTTACAAAACGTTCGTGTGAGGAAAACATTTATGGTTTTAAAAATCAGCTCTTATTAAGTGTAGGCTATAGTAACCAATATTCGGATATTTCTCTACAGAATTAAAGAAGAATATTAATAATTCAAAATTTCCACAGTAACAGCTTTAATTTAATGTAACCTACACAGTCATGTTTATCAAGAGGCAATGCGATATAATTTATCAACGTATGGGCTGAAAGTTTGTATTTTATAAACTATTTATATTTTAATCTATTGCGGGAGATCAGACCCCGAAAAACAGTTACACAAAAGCCTTGTGCCTTAGCTATAATTAAACTATCCAACTACATTCATTTTTTAATTTTTCTATGACTTTCAAAGTGTTTTAAAGTAAAAAAGTCACAGATCCTTTGTTAAAAATTATATAGTAGCCCTATAAACTTAAAACTAGTTATTTAAACTGAATATATTTAAAACATTAAAGAAATTTTACAGAGAATTGAAAATATTCAGTTGGTGCAGAAAAGCCGATGACGTATCGAAAGCTCTTAGGATTATCACGTAACATAGTTTTGATTTTGTAGGAAATAATTATTGTATACATATAAAGTATTTTTTGAATAGGTCAATTATTCTTTGCGGTTACTTAATTATGGCCAATAATTAAAAAACCTTTATTTACCTTATTCACTTATTAAAGGTTATTCTGAAATCAACACTCTTAATGAAATTAAGAAAAAGAATAAGCCGGAATAAAAAATCTATTATACTGTTTGCACTTGTTATATTTAATGTAGTTTGGTGAAAAGAGTTTTCTTTAACAGTTATTCCTATTGAGTTATAAAATGACAGTAAAATAATTGTGCATACTGTAGTCACGTGAATTGAACGACTATTTGCTTTTATCTGACCTCGGTGACATCTGTTCATATTTACAAAGTAGATTAATTGCTGTGGGGTATTAGGGAGTGGAAGTATCATTAGCTCTACGCACACTCTGCATATAGCCTTGAACACGTGACCTTCAAGAAGGGATATAACGTCAAAAGAGAATTTTATTATAACCATCAATAGACAATACAAATGTATTATTTATAGTAGGCCTAGATCATAAAATATATATTTGAATGTGTACAATTATTACTATAAAACACACATTTAATTTGTGCAAATAAATAAATATGTAAATTAGAATTTTACAATTTAATCTAAAGCAAAACAAGGAAACCAAGTTTGCAGGTTTAAAAGTACAAACTATAATAATAAACGAATCTTCTTTTCCAATTGCATACTTGTTTATGGTGGAGTCTTGTCTTGGGTTTTTCTATATCAAGATTATATAATATATTATTTTCTTTGGCTAGGATTTATTTCTAGAATTCTAGTTCTATGCTTCTAGGTTGTAGGTTTGTAGGTTATATTATAAGATATGTCTAGCCATCTAGATTAAATTTCTATTTACTTTTAACTTATATCTTAATTTTTATTTTTTACATTATGATAACAAGAGTATAAAGTATCCTTTCAAAACATCATGTGATATATGTTATGGACAGATGATGGCAAATGCCCGAAGAGAAACCAATTAAACAAAAACTATATATTATTAGTGTTAATAAATAATAAGTTTAGTATTTCCACTATAATTATTTATGTGTTTCTGAATTAATCAGCTAATTAGAAACAGTTACAAAAATATACTGTGATATTTTATTCTTAGAAAATATAATTAATTGTTTACCAAATTAAAATAATTTAAATATTAAACGTTCATTAGACTTTATAGCTATTTGTGTGTATAGTGATCAAAATAAACTTTATTGTTAAAAACGTATTTGGAAATTCGATTAAATACACAGACATCCCATCACAACAACAACTTGAACAAGCGTAACTTGCTATAGGTTAAAAACTTAGTTTCCATGTATTATTATTGTTTTATTTATTTAAAAATATAATTAATTGTCAAGTGAAAACAAGTATGGATAATATATTGTTAGTTAAAGCTTTCTTTAAAGATACCATGATCTATATAATACAAAATCGATAAACTTAATGCAGTTATTTCAGAAAGGCGTCTGAACAAAATAAAAAATAAAATCTAAAACACAATAATTGAACAACTTCTTACAGGCCTATTGAAACAACTAATACTGTCTTGTGAAATAAAAATACACAAAACAAAGTGTAACAGAACTAAAACATAAAAGTACACATAATAATTGTTTAATACATTATATACAGTATATACATTAGTTAAAAACTTATAATAATGCTTAAGTTTTAATCAAAACCAATACAATTGCTTGTCAACTTGTTTATTTAGAACAAAAACACCCTAATAATTCTGTAATTTGTGTCATAAAAAAATTATTACATTATTATTTACGTTCTTAATAAAAATTGATGTGACTATGACAAATTTGCTAACAATCCTATCTTATCGATTTATACCAGGATAATATATATAAAAACAACATTAATACATATTAAAGTAAGAAGTGGACCATTAACGATGCAGTAGTTGAAGAATGCCTTGTTATACTGTACTTCTTGGAAGTACAGCCCAGGTTGAATAAGTCCCTAATTTAAATCTGAATCACGTCGGTTACGTAGGCTACTCAACGCTTTTATAGCATTATTTTATTATAGTCTTAAAATAGCTTGCTTAGGCTTTGAACATTGTGATTAAGGTTTCAATACTTTAGTAGAGATGCCAAGTGATTCACCAAAAATACATTAGGTTAGAATAGAAATACAGATACCGAATAAGTAAACAAAACATAAAAAAACAAGTAGATAAAGGTTGAACAGATTTAAATTGAGCTACATAAAGCTTAAAATTTCAGATTTTTAACTATAAAAAGTATAACTTGTAACTAAAATAACTTAAACACTATCAAAATAAAAGTAAATAATCAGCAGTGGTTATGTTTTTAATTATTTTCAATCTCTTTATTCGTTTTATACCTCGTTATATATAGCGTTTTCAATTGTTTGATCTCTGTTCAGTTTTCTTACGTTGGAGTATTCTTTCTTTAAAGTGTATTTCTTTCCAAATAATACTCTTCTAGTCACTTCCTATCATATGCACTTTTATCTATACTATTATATAAAAATCTAATGGTGTCTGTCTGTGTGTGTGTTACTCAATCACGTAAATACTACTGGATGGATTTGAATTAAATTTGGCACGCATATTGATCATGACCCGGAATGAAACATAGGCTAGAATTCATTTAGATTTAAGGGTTGAAACAGCCCCTAAAACAATGAATATTAATCACGTAAAAACTACTGGAGGGATTTAAATGAAATTTGACACACATATAGATCATGACCTGGAATGAAACATAGGCTGGAATTCATTCAGTTTTAAGGGTTGAAACAACCCCTAAAACAATAAATATTTTTTATTATACTTCCATTAAGACTAGAGAGCTGGGAATTTGTACATTAATTTCTTACAAGATATATATAGAAAGTAAACCATATTTGTGTTTGTTTAGTGTACTACTAAGGGGTCAAAATGTAACAACCCCTAAAACAATACAAATTAATTATACTTCCCATTAAGCTAGAGAGATGGAAATTGGTACATTTATTTCTTACAATACATATATACTACGTAAATCATATTTGCATTTTGTGGCGTGCTGCTAAGGGGTGAAAATTAATTACAACCACTAAAACAATAAACATTTATTACTATGAGGCGAATCTTTGGAGCGTGTGCGAAGTACCTGTTAGTAATAAATAAAACAATAACAGTAATAATAAATCAACTAGTAAGTAACCTACAAAAAGTTTTATCTCTACAAAATAATCGATATAAAAACAATAAATACTTTACATAACGTTATACAAAACTATTAATATGTATGCTATACATTTTACTGTCGTGTTGTTACCGATGCTACTCATTGCACGCTCTGAGTTGGTGTGAGTGCATGAGTGTTCAGTAAAACATGTATTGTGTTTATATTAGGTTAAATGTTTTTTGAAACAAGTGTCGTGTATGTAATTAAAGACAACAAGAACGAACTGAGAGTGAGTGTCAGTGGTGACGTATCAGACCACAGATAAAAGAAACTATTAATACTTTTATCTGTGATCAGACTCACTGAAGATTAAAATCTCATCTGTATAAACGTTATAACACATTGTTGAAACAGGCAGCATTTCTTATTAATTTATTTACAGTTTTCGTGAAAAATCTCAGAAAATTACAGAGGGTATGTAATAATACAACAACAAACAAACAAATAATATAATGATATATATGACGTTATATATGGGTATGATATAATTTCTAACAAATTTTTTGAATATTAAGAGAAGAAATTATAAACAAGTTTTATAATTTGTTAATTGCGAGTATGTACTACAGTGTTAAGACTTCTTACAGATTGTTAGATGTATCGTTTAGCAAGTTATCGGTCATACACGTTTTTAACTACTTGTGATTCTCATTTTTCAAGACTGTTAAAACTAATGTAAAAAACTGTCATATTTATTAATGTAATTTAAACGATATTAAAATAAGGAGGTTAGAAAAGTAATTTTTATTTTACCCTAATAAAACACCTGGTGTGCACTCTCTGAGTAAACTATTTATTCTTTTTGTATCGTGACAAAAAAAAAGCTACAAAGAACCGAATGGGATATCACAGTTGTAAATAAACATATAGATTAAACATTGATTAATCGTAATCTATCAAAATATAAAATTATAAAACGGGATTATTATATTTACATAAAAATATCATTTTTAAATAGATTATAACTTCTAGCAAGTTATCGGCCAAACATAATTTCTAACGCATTTTAAAGCTGAATTCCACGATTGTTGCACATTTAATATAATTCAAACGTTTCAAAAATGTATGTTCTAATCAAAGTTTTTCGTTTTAATTTTCCGTATATATTATAAAGAGGAACTCTGATAAAATACATGTACATGTTTTACCAACTAACAAATCAAAGTACATAGTTTAGAAAGCAAGGTATAACTATTTCCAAATCAACGTTTTTTGCAACTTGAGAGTGAGGAAGCTTGACAGCCAGGGATTTGGTTTTAGTTTGCTAGATATTTTACCAACGTTTAAAAATGTTATAATTTGTTTTCCTATTTTGTGTAATTGAAATAGATTATAATAATGTTTTTTTGTATTTCTCTCAATTATTGCATTTGGATTTTCAAGCAGCACTTGTCTGTAAAATATTATCACAAACTCTGTAAAACGCAGTGATGACAGCAAAAGGTTTTGGACTATAATATCAAATTGTTTTCAATCAAAATGACAGCCACAATGGAACTATAAAAAAACATTGCATAGATTAAACAGCAACGTCACGTGGGAAGCCATTATAAAACAGAAAGGTTGTGAGGTTTAATGATGTGTAGAAATACACAATTGTATAAAGCGGAATTTGTTAAAGTTCGATAACGATTTCTTAACCATCGAATAACTGCTACGTCTCCCGGAAGACATAGCACTGGTACATTCAGGATTCAGTTCTTGTTTAAATATTTTACTCTGGGGATTTACATAAACGTTTTGATGTTTAAAACAATGACTTTGTTGTTTATTAAAATGGAAACTTCATTTGTTTCATTCAGTGTCTCAATTTAATATAAAATTCTTTGTTACTGAGAAAGTTATTATCTGGTTCACCCATAATATGTAGTGAGCAAGATAATTAATTGCTGTACTGTTTTCTTTCCACACTCCAGAGTACATAAAGTAAACAGAACACACCGGTAACTAATACATTTTGTTTCTGTTGGTGATTGTTACGAGGTTTTTAGTTTATTTCATTTTTCCAACCTAAAACATTCTTACAAACTGTAACTTTTATAACTGGTTTTTAACGAGTTTTTTTTACTGCAGAAATGTCCACGCTTGGTTTAAAACTCTTGCGTCTAAAGCATACGTTCTTTTTGTATATTAAAGTTATACTGTTTCTACAATTATAGATCAGGAATAACTTTGAATATAACTTACATTTTGACTTTCACCTAAAATATCAAGAAATATAAACGACGAATTTAAGGTGTCCATTTAAAAAGTTTTACAATGTTGAGATTATAAAAAAACTTCTATTTATAGCCTACAGTCACTGATTAGCTCAGTTCAACAAAAGTATTTATCTTCAAAAGTTTGGATGAGAATTTTTGTTCCAAGTGTAGGGCTTATATATATTTGGGTCAGTAAAAAGTTTTTAAATTTTAATATCCTGTTTATAACTGTTTGTGGCCTAGAAACCACACATAGCAGCAAATTTTGTGGGCTAAATCCCTCAGTATTGGTTGTTTTAGCAACGTTCCTTCTTAAAAAGGTCAACATTTCCTAACTTCATTTTTTACATTTTGTTCTAAACCCAACAACAAGCACGCAGATAAATTGAATGTTCCATCATGTTTAGTAGAAAAGCGCAAGAAACAACCAGTACTGAGTTAGTTGGAAAAAAACACAAAAAAAGTTTTATGAACAAAATTATGTTTCAAAAAGTTATTCAAATTTAAAACTACAAATATCTCGTCCTAAGATAAACAAATAGAAACAAGTGCGTAACCTTTTCAAGGCAATCCATCCGAAGACAAAACATACAGAATTAGAAAATAAATCTACCAAATATATAGGAAATCTATTAATCAGAAGAAAAAACTAGCAGCGAGAAGAAACATGTTAGTGAATTTGAAGCAACCATAAAAGTCAAATAAATATGCCGTTATAATGAAAGTCTTAAGTAAAGGATGGTATTGCATTAAATGTTAGGAGAGTATTGGACAAGGTAAGATTCAATGTCCTCAGAGTCCACGAACGACGTGAAGGTGTATCATCTGGCTTGTTAAATCGTTTTAACTGTAAATAAAATAAACTGTTAAGATAAGTAATACAATAGAGGCAACTATCCCCTATCTGCAAGTAGGATATAGTTTCAATAAACATTATAACAGTCACTTTAAAAACCTTTGGAACCGTGCAAAATTTTCAATAATAAATTAATTTTCCTAGTAACCAGGTCTCTACTAGTAAACAAGATGAAAGTAACTTTTTCGAGAATTCGGCTCGTGAGTGTTTTTTTTTTTAATACTGTCAAAATCGGGTTTCCCTTACCCAAAAACATATAAAACGATACCCCACATTGTATTTTTAAAATTTGGACCCAAAAACGTTATCCCGACGCGCTACGACTATTTAACTGTAAAATCGGGTTTCCCTAATCCAAAAAATTATAAAACGATATCCCATACTGTATTTTAAAAACGTAATCCCAACGTACTACGACTCTTTAACTCTCAAAATCGGTTTTCCCATACCCAAAAACATATGAAACAATATCCCACACTGTATTTTTAAGATATTTACTTCAAAAAAGTGACCCCGATGAACTACGACTCTTTAACTGTCAAAATCGGTTTTCCCTTAACCAAAAACATATAAAACGATAACTCACACTGTATTTTCAAAATTTTGACCCAAAAACGTGACCCCGACGTGCTTTGACTTTTTAACTGCCAAAATCGGTTTTCCGTATCCAAAAACATATAAAACTATTCCCCACACTGTATTTTCAAAATTTTGACCTAATATTTTCAAAATATTGACCCAAAAACATGACCCCGACGCGCTACAACTCACGCTAGATAGCTCAAAAGCTTTCAACTCTCCGCGCAATAAATTTACGAAGATTTTGTACCACCAAGATAGTTTTCTACGACGTCTGTGAGTGCGATTATCGTGTTAACAGACAGTCGCACACAAATTTTAATGCGAGCCGAAGTAATTGTAATATAATTCGTAGTATAGTATATTTTTTAAGCCTACCTTATATTTTTTAAGTCAGTGACCTCTTTTTATTAGTTAATTTGACGTGTTTCGGTATGCGAACATTATCATCTAATAATGCGAACAATTATGATAATTTCAATATATAATAGGAGGTAAAATGATTTGAAATTACTCATTGTGAGTTGGGGTTTATTACTCACTATTTAGCCAGCAACTGCTTTTATTGGTGTGATTTACTAAAAAAAAAAACTAAAACCTGTTATTATTACAGTAAAAATAGACATTTGGGTGGGAACCCGGTGCAAGTTAACCGATTTTGACGTTTTTTTAATTTGTCTCGACGAGTAGAAAAAAGTTAAACAAATGTTTTTGTACTCTCCCCCCTCCTTAATTATTTATTCAATAAAAACAGTTTTTTGTGCCTATTTTAACGAGCATTTTACAAAATGTTTTTGCTGAAAACATTTTTTTAAATAAATTATGTTAAAAAGTATTGAAAACAATGTATTTTTAGTAAAAACATTTATTTTTATTCACTAAAATTAGAAATATTGCTAAAAAAAATAATACGGCAGAAATCACAGAAAGTGGAAATCTCATTCTTAGCGTGTCTAAATGGTCTGAATTTAATATATCGAATTCAAACTTAACATAGAAGTTAAAATAAATATGTTAAACTTATATGCTTTGTCTCAGCTTGTTATCTTGAATATTACCCAATCTAGAGCCTCTTGACCTATCAATGGGCTTCGTGATTTTAGGAGTACTGAACCCAAAAAGTCATTTTAAACGGCTCCAGTTTAGAAAATTTTCAAAATAACAGCCTAAAACTTCTTTTTACAAGTTAAACATATAGATTCAAACAAGATCAAGGAGTATTAACCATTTTTCTCATTTACTTTTAAAATCACAAGTCACTTAAAAACGTTTAATTTTAGACCTTTTTAGATTTTTCGTCAAAACGCTTGAGTTGAGTGGCTGCCGATTAGTCGATTTTTTAAATATAGTTTTTAAAATAGGTATAGTAAAAAACAATTATGTTTTTAATTCAGTACCGATTTTTAAAATGATATGTTCAAAAATGTCGAAAATGGAGTCGCTGAATCCAAAGGTGTTGGAGTTAAAACGAGATAGGTCAAACAGAAGACTATTTTTAATCACCACGCTTTTAAAAAGTACATGAAAAAATAGTTCATACTTACTGAGAATATTTATTCTGCTGTATTTAACTTGTAAAACAAATTTGATGTTGATATTCCAAAAAATTTACGAAACTGGAACAGATTGAAATGCGCTGCAGCGTTCGGTATGCAAAAAATCGTGAGGCTCGTTGATAAGTCTGATGGCTCTAGCACATCCTATTTTTAAGTTACCAACTTGAGTCTTGGTAGCCTATATAAGTTAAAAATACGCTTTTCACTTGCTATACCAAGTTTTGCTTAGATATACAGTATTACAAATTGTTCAAGTTAGATGTGTTATACGTGATCATGGTTATTTTCTGTGAAGAACACGTACATTCATACTTCAAACAATTCATCAATTCATCAATTTACAAGGTATCGTATTCAAACGATACATAGCTGATGTTACAAACATAATTTTAATTTTTCTATACCGAGTTTAAAGTATTTATATTGAAAATAGTTGAACTAGTGTAGCCCCATATAACTATTTCTTACCTTGAGAAAAGAATTCCAAGTCAGAAGGCTATCTTGAAAATTGACATAAACTGAGCTATTTGAGTTGATAATGTACATTTTGTTTGCCGACAATAACCATCCCAACAGCTTTATGAAGGTTTATTCTTACGTACTTTTAAAACGCAAGCCGTTTTAAATAAAGTTTAATTTTTGACTTATTTCGGGTTTTCATCAAAATTCATTACTTATTTTGCAACAACAAACTCGTTATGTTTTTCATATATCATTTTCAAACTCACTAAAAAAGATTTAAAACAAAATTATTTTAGACCGAGTTTCAAGTTTACATGTTTTAAAATGTTTGACCATCAAAAAAGATGCCTAGAATTGTACAATTTATGGCCTATGTGCTTAAATATTGTCATAGTGTTTTAATTTGTTTTTATTATATTTAAATATAATATAATATTTATATATAATATAATTATTTAGACCTATATACGTTATAAATTTCAAACGAATCGGATGTTATTTTTTTTTTAAACAATTTTTAATAAAAACATATTGATAATATTATGTGTTCGTAAAGTTGCTGGCCTATTTAGTTTAAAACTATCGTACATGTATAATGTGTGTACTAAGTATTTATACATATATTGTTTATGTATATTTTAAATTTCATACAAATTGGATGATTATGTTTAGGGAAAATTGGTTTTTATCGAAAACAAGTTCATCGAGACTGTTTATAGGCTATACGATAGTCTTAACGAAATTGTATTCGATACAAACCAATTTTCTCTAAAACTAATTCGATTTGTGTGCAATTTAAAATATACATAAACAGTACATGGTACAGAAGACTTCATACCAGCAATTTTTTCTGAAGTTTTATTCGAATATGCATTACGTAAACAGGGTCGATGCAAATTATTTTAATAAATGACTCGGTGTCAAAATGTTCTACTGAAATTTTTGAAATGAATACAAAATAATTATTGTTTTAAATTTGTAAAAATATAAATGATATTTAAAAAATTACTAAAATACTTGAAAATTTGTTTAAACGTAAAGTAAATAAGCTTGCACAGGTAAAAAATGTACTAAACTTTAAATGGTGGCACGCTACTAGTGTCTTGTCTAATGGTCCCTATTCAAATGAATGCCATGCTGAATCCTGTACACTGTCCGGTGTCCCAGCTTCTGACGGGAGAAGCACCGTAGAGCCGCAGAATTTAGTGGCGCTCTATCTTTTTATATTTTTACTGGAAACCACGTAGAAATGACTCAAAATCATTTGATTTGTCACGTTTATGGCGGTCATTTTTGGCAAGCTATGTTTGTTTTATAATTTTGATCTCATATTCGAGATTCTCATATTTGATCTCAAACTTAAATACTAGATAAAAATAAACTTACATCAAACATATTTAGTAAACTTCAAAAACAGTTGAATTTTTAAATAAAATGGCGGCTATTTTGTATCAGCCATATCGAATTTTCAAATTCGTGATTAGTTCCTCCTTTGGAAACTCCTAATAAATAACCAGTTGCATCCAAAAATTCGTTTTAGAAGTTTGTGACGGGTATTTCGCGGCAGCGTTGCCGCGCTATAACAGTCACCGTGGGTTGTGCCGGAATTTACTCTAATCGGACTGGGTTTCGTTCCAGGGGTCCGGCAAACTAGAATTTCGGGAAAGGTTTCTGGCTCAGATTT
>JAGFPH010001996.1:138631-157423 GCA_018207615.1 Philaenus spumarius
AGTTATCGTTGTTTAAAAATTCACAAATTTTCGTTTTTTGGTATTTTAACAAAAAAACTTATTTTAAGCGTTTAAAATTCAAACTAAGCGGGAAGTTCTAGGGTTGGCCTGCACGGTCAACCAATTTCCAGATTTTTTTAAAACATTTATTATAACTTTATCCTGTTATATCTTAAACTTAATAAATTTATATAGACATTTAATTTATTTACCATCATTCCTTTGAGGTTATGATCAGTCTTACACCTTTATTTAAAAAAATAAATTATATGAGTATGTGTATGAAAAGGGCTGGAGTATGACTCATATATCTGCCCAAGTATCATAAACTTAACACATATATAATACCTCAGATAACGTCATAAAACTATATAAACCGAGTTGACTTACAACAAATTTACATATCTTAAAGAAGAAAATCTTCAAAATAACGTAATAACGAAACTCTGATAAAAATAACTTTAATATCCTTAATTGGTTTGGTCCTAATTAGTTGGTATTTTGATTGGTAATGAATTGGATACCTTGATTGTAACACAGAATTTCACAACTAATACGATTATTAACTCAAACTCGTTTCAACGACAATGTCGTCATCTTCAGTAATCGAACTATAACTAACATTAGTGACACCGCGTATATGATACCGTTGCAAGTCTCAACGTGTCGCAACCGCTTCACACATTTCCAGAAAAATCTCGCAGTAATTACAAGTGGTTTATTTGTTTCATGTGCTTAAATTCGCCCTGTGTTTTTTTAAGTGTTTATTTAATCAGATTGGTTGTTTGCTTTCATTGTAATTATGAGTGGTGATACAGATAAAGAGTTTTTGGAACAATTTATCAACTACAGCAGTGTTTGTGGGACACAATAAGCAAGGAATATTCAAACACGTGAGGGGGGAAATTACGCAAGCAAGCAACAAGTCTTCGGGTACATGCGTGTCCATAATCTTCGCTTATAAAAATACTGTACATACTTTACAGGGAGAGTATCCACGAGTTTCCCTCTCTGATAATGTGTGTAGCCCTGTATCACGGACACATACTCTTGACGCGTGTATCATGAAACAGCTTTATCGCTACACGAGTATCGCAACAAATCTCATCGTGAGTGGCCCGCTTTAAAGCCCCGGTTTGTAAGACCACGCCGGGCGTTCGGCGCGATTGTTGAACGTGATGACCACGTCAACGCTAGAACAGAGTGAATGCAAGGGCATTGGCGTGGTTTCTTAGACCACGCCCGTCTGCCGAAGTCGCGTCAGTTGTTCGTAGGTCCGGCGTGATATCTCAGCGCGGTACGCTCTGGATAGGTCTATTCCGGCGTGGTACGTTAGGTGTTTCGCGGCGCAATACACTGCTTTTAATTTCTTTAAGCAAATTGTTGTGAGATATTTAGCTGTATTAACTTATTATTTTATTGTGTATTAACTAAAGACTATGGAGTCTAAGGTTTTCACGAGTGAATTGGATGATAAGTTGATAGATTGGTTCGAGATAATCCAGTTCTCTACGATTTTTCACACAAAAAAAAGTAAAAAGATGCCAAGTGGAAAAACATTATTTGGAAACAAATTTCCGAGGAACTTGTGAGAGAAAAATCTGTTTTTAACTGTTACGTCTCCGACTTCACATTCTGTAATTATCTTTACCGACTAGTTACAACTTCTGCCTACCTTCACCAACTTCCAAATAGTTTCCCTTTTCTCCGCCAGACGCCACCTCCGTACAGTATCTACTTTGGGCATAGTTCGCTATTAAGCGGTTTGCTTATCTCATATACCGAACAGCTGACGTTTCTTGACCGTTAAACTTGCTTCTTTAGAACATTCGAGAAGGAGAGTCCGCCATTGCTTCCACTACAGGAAAGTCCACCTTGTCATGTCGCTGATATAGTTAAATTATTGTCGTGGATTAATTCCTTAAGTTTTTTGTCGCGAGTTATGCGGAAGGCCAATTAACATGCATTTGTTATAAGCCTTTACTTTGTCAATACCAGGTATGTGGAATGTTTTAGCCTTACTTTTGTTAGTTATGAAATATTTACTTGTAAAATTTAATAAGGTTAGTTCCACCGTTAGCTTATGAATAACTTTTCAAACTCATTTTGTTCGGTTTAATAGAGAAACCTATGTATTTCATTTTTACTACAGCCTAATTTTAAAATGCAAATCTTACAGCCTACAAAAACTTTAAAGCTGATACTATGTTGTGTATTACTAAAGTCTTAACATATTTCAAACAAAACTAGCCTAAACTGTTCTGTATTAATTAACTGTAACTGTGTAGTTTTCTGCAGTATAACCAGAATATTGAAAACTTTTAATGAGCTATAGGCATAATATTACTGATATATGTATATTATGTAACTAAACAAGAACATTTTTATGTTGCCATGTGGTTTGGTTAACATGTAGAGACAGTCTTATGCAACATGACACATGTTGTACTAACTATTACAATCTTTAAGTAGCAATTTGTCACCTTGTGCTACAAATTTTAAAATCAGCTAACTCAAAAAGGACCACCTGCTTTATGCTTATTTAAATTAGCTGCAAGTTTTCTAAAAAGGAATTTTTATTTGTGTTATGCAGTTACACTGGTTCAACTTCAGGGAATATTTAACCATACAATGCCATAAGCTACACCACAGCTACGCCTTACTGAAAAGGCCTACCTTCCAACAGGACTTTAAATACAATAAAATTTCTTATATCTACAGTGATTTAGTTACAGACAGAGATTAATTTAAAATATGAATGATCTGCAGTTAATTTTTGTGTTAAATATTAAAAAGGCTGTATTTTGAAAAAGTAATTTTGTATATGTATACTATATAGGATATGTTTGTATTTAATAATTGGGAGGAGCAAGCTAGCACATTTCGGACCTTAGCCCTAAGGGCTGTATATTAGAAATTCATATACCTTTTTTTTTATATAGAGAGACGTCTCATAATTAATTTTGTTTATTTATTCAATTATTTATATTTAGCTTTAGAGTTGGCCAACGATATATATAATTATCTTTAAACAAATCCATGGTATTTCATGTTAATTTTTTTGTAATCTTGTCTAACCTTTTGTATAACTTCTGTAATCATTATTAAAGGGGAGGGTTTTGATTTTTATTCTTTTGGGGAGGGCTTTTAAATTCAACTTAATAAAATATATATATGTATTCTTTTAAATCTGAAGTTTTTCTTGTACTAAGGGCATATAAATAATTTCATTTTTTTTGTATTAAGGGCATATAAACTTTTTTTTACATTTTGGTTAATAAAGCCAAAATTTACATCTATTTCTATGGTTTATTGAGTTAACCTCTAGGTATCTTGTGTATTGTGAGTAATAAGCTGAAACATTTCTACGTTTGGTGATATTTAAATTTTAAGGTAAGTTTTGAACATGACCAATCTATGTGGCCCAGTATTGCTTCCGATTCCCTATTTAATCGTTTTGTAAGATTGGTACATGTTTTCTGGTCCGCAGACCGTGGTTTCTTTCCATTTAAAATTTGTTCAGCTGTCCGGTTGTCAGATAGGCCTAAATTTAATTTTGCTTTTGGTCACACTCTGTGATTATAGTTGTTTATCTAGTTTAATATTTCGTTTGGTGGTAACTCAATGGTCCTTGTTCTTGTTTCCTATCGATATTTCCTTCATCCGTCGCACCTTTCTCATACCACGACATATTTCATAAACCTGTCTTTTTTTTAATGAAACTTTAAAAATTTTTGTTTTTTTTTTCCTTTTTTATATACAATTTTAGATATATCCAAGCAGAGACAAATAAAAAACAAAAAAATTACAAAAAACTATAAAATCCAAAAAAATTAATAAAATTTCATAAAATCCAAAAATAGATAGAAACTTAATAAAATTCAAAAAAATTTACAAAATTTCTCTCTGTTTGTATCTGTCTTTAATTCTTTTCATTTTTTTTTTTATTTACATACACATAGTTTTTTTTTCTCTCTCTTTTCCAAATTATCACCTGGCTTTTTATTATTAAATTAAATAAACATGTCGGACTTACAACAAATAATCGATTATCTTAGGAAGCCAGAACTTTCTTTTGAGGTAATGGTACGAGGAGGCGGTGTTGGCACTGTAAGGACTATGCGACCTAGTTTGCGAGGCCTACTTCAGGCGGGTTCTGAGCCTTGTGCTAATAATATTACTGTTGATAATATTCAGGAGCAGTTAGACCTTGCTCAGGAATCTCTTGACGATTTAAATGATACACTTTCTGATTTAGACTTCACACAAAATTTAAAATTAGTTCGTTTCAATACAAGGCTCGAACTGTTTGAAGCTAGGTTGAGCTTATTAACCACCGGTATAGATAATTTAAATTTAAATGCCACTGAACACAATGCAGAGTGTAATCGTATACTGGCAGCTCTGCAAATGCTTAAATTAAATTTTCAGTCGCTCTCTGCAGATAATTTAAATGCCTCAGGAGTTTCTACGCAGTCCGCAGCGCCGCACCAAATCAACGTGGCCACAGTTCCCACCATTTCGACTTTAAGGCAGCAGTCAAACGAAGGAAATTCGCTACACACAGGCTCTGTACCTGCTCCCGTCATTTTGGCACAGGAGTCCACTCCTGAAATAGTCTATGGCAAACTTAGTCATCCCGCTGAAAAGTTAATAGCAACCTTGCCCGTAACAGACGGCTTCGACTTAGAGAAGCTAATTAAATTTATCAAAATTGCCTTGTCCTTATGTAGAATTTATCCGGACATTAAAAGAAATATTTTAAGCATTCTTATGCCCTACGCGAAGGAACCGTTAAGCTCGTGCTTATCTAAACATACTACGTTTCGCGCTTTCCATAGAGAAGCTCTAAATAGTTTTATTCCTGCTAAACGTCGGAACACTTTGGAGCAGGATCTCTTCTTTAGACCTCAAGGTTTGGGAGAGACTCTGCACCATTTTGTCTCCGACATCAAGGAAGCAGCGCAGGTGCTTCTTGTAGACAAAAATGAAGCTGAAATTACCCAAGTTATTGTGGATGCTCTCTCGCCGGAAGTGCGAAACTGTTTGGTTTTTGCGAAGAGGCCTGTCAACTTTAACGACTTGGACGCCATCTGTGCCCAAGTCAACAATACTTTATACATTGACCAAGAAAGATTGTCAGCTGAAAAAGGTTTCTCTAGGTCGGAACCCGAGTTTAGACCCATAAGGTCAACCGTTACTTGCTATAATTGTGGCCGAAGAGGTCATACAAGCCCGCAGTGTAGGCAGTATCCTAATCAACGTCGACAGTATCAAAACAATTTTTCTTCTCATCCAAAAAAACGACTCATTTGGGCGGAAATTAGTCGTTTTTCCAATCAAAGCTCCTACAGTAAGAAACGACTATAGTCATATCAAATTTTACCAATCTTTTTTTAAACCTCAATACTTAAATAAAACTATACCGCGCAAGACACCTCTTTTAAATAAGTCTGTTCTCTTTCATACTAAACCTGGGGTAATACACAATCAGTATAGGTCCAAATTACATTCTAAACATGAGAGTAATCTCTCAACACCCACTAAATCTTGTCACTTTTCAAATTTTAAACAGGGATTAGTTGCACCCTTTTACTTAAGGCCCACGTGCCTCAACTGTAGAACAACCGGTCACTATAACTGGGAGTGCCCTTCTTTCAAAGAATGTAAAAATAAGATCAATAGTTTTTCTCCCTTAGCTAATAATTCTCTCACGAGAAAAACATATAAGTCCTTAAAATCTAAAGGTTTGAGCAACAAGATTCTACCTCTTGTTAAAGTCCATTTTAAAAATTTTAAGACTAACGCCTTGTTAGACTCTGGCTCAGTCAGGAGCATCATGTCTTCTGATCTTTTTAAACATTTAGAATCTTTAAAAGTAATTAAAGAAATTCAAGAGGTAAAATCGGAGTGCCTCACCGCAAACGGAGAAAAGCTAGGGATCAATCTAGCTTGTAAAGTCCATATTAAAATACAGCACTGCAGCTGGAATTTTGAAATTTTAGTGGCGCCTCAGCTGTCGTGTCCTCTCATCCTAGGGTCCGATTTCTTTCTAAAAAGTCGACTCATTTTAGATCTTTTCCAAGGCACCTTCACTTTTAAATTTTATAAGGCTAAACCCTTTCAATTAGTAAATTTTCAAAAAAGGTTACCTCCTACAGTTACTTTATCCTCTGCTACTCAGGTCACCGAAAATCCACTGAGTCACCTTGATGACAAATGTCAAAAGGAGATTTCAGGACTTATAAAAAATTTCCCTGATGTCCTTACCACTGAATTAGGACTCACAATGCCTTACCGTAATGCCAAAAACAACATTCTTCGAGCCCATCAAAAGTCTGAGCGCGTCTACAATAAGAACCGTAGACCTCATCAATTCAAGATTGGCGATCTAGTGTGGTGTAAGACGCACAATCTAAGCTCCGCAATAGATAAGAGGGCCGCCAAGCTGATGCCCAGGTGGTCAGGGCCCTTTCGTATTATCGATTTTCTAACCCCAGTTACAGTTGCCCTATCTTTCCAGCATTCCCGAAATTTCGTCAAAAAGGCCCATGTTGAACAACTGAAGCCTCACTTAGTACCTACTGACCCCATCAGTCACTTTTCTAATCGCTATCCTGTTTCAGCTAACTGCGCTAAGTGCGTTTACCCCACCTGAACCTATTATAGGTATTATTTTGTGTTTTTGTTGCTGTGTAATGTTTTACACATCATCACTTGATAAACAAGTGTAACCGGACTCGACATTAAACCAGGAGATTGGCCATCTCGAACGTTATTATGTATCCTTGACATGACATATATTTCCCGGCGCCGGAATCTTTCAAATAAATATTGTCGTTAGACATGACATGTCATGCATCATTTAGTCTATCTTGCAAGGTCCGAAGACTGATCACCTTCCGATCCTAGAGATTAGACAATTAATAAGTTTGCTTTCGAGCACCTTATCTTACTTTAAGGACACAGCGAGTCCACTTATAGTTAAGTAATTTTTGTTCTTGTTGTTTTTGAGTGTTATGTATTTCGGTGGAGGTATATTGACCAGTTGGTTATTAATGGTTAGTTGTAAGTCATTTTCATGTGTTTTCTTATGTAATCAAGCGAAATAATAAAGCCAAAATTTACATCTATTTCTATGGTTTATTGAGTTAACCTCTAGGTATCTTGTGTATTGTGAGTAATAAGCTGAAACATTTCTACGTTTGGTGATATTTAAATTTTAAGGTAAGTTTTGAACATGACCAATCTATGTGGCCCAGTATTGCTTCCGATTCCCTATTTAATCGTTTTGTAAGATTGGTACATAACTGTATTGTTTAAACTGTGAACTAACAAAAATAAAATGTTATGCCTTACCTAATAAAAACCAAATATGAAACATCGTGATGCACGGCAAGAGTACAGACTACATGGTGCAGCCAAAGGGAAACATCATTTTTATTTTTTTTCTTGTGTAGAACAAATTTAAAGTTTTTACTTTATTATTGAATGAGATACTTCAAAAATAAATTACAGACATTTTAAAAGAAAGTTTACATATTTTAAATTAAAACAATATTTTTATATCTTCGTTGAATTGGGATGCCATATTTGTTAAAGATATTATAAACATTTTCTTAACTATGTCAACAGGAACTCTGAAAATCTTAGGTACCCCTTCAAGAACCAAATCCTTCTAATGATACCATTGTTTAAAGTTTTCCTCGTAGCGATTTCTTAATTTTGTTGTGAAAGAAAAAACGTTTAGTGTTCAATTACTACTCGATGTTGGTATCTTTGAAAAGCACACTAGTTTATTGATAAATGTAATAGACTCAAACAAAAAATATACAGCGATGCAAAATTAATATAATGATAAGAACGTACGCTTGTAATACAAAGGGTTCAATTTAACAAAAATAACTACAGCTAAAGGTTTGATATAAGTGTTTGTCTGAACACTTTCGAAAAAGAAAAATTGTTTGACCACGTATTTGACGATTTAGTCACTTTTCTGAATGGCATTCAGCTGCCGATTCACAGAAATCTTTTCACTGCAAAGGAAGTCTTTAAACTTTTCTCGTACGTAGTAAGCTAAACGTGTTCCTTTTCTTCCTGTTGTTGGCTCTCTTATAGGTATCGAATTTTCTGTAGGTAGAGGAAGTTTATCTTCGTCTTCGTTGGAGCAAGGCATTTTGGCAACTCAGTTGTGAAAAACATCCGCAGCTAGAATCAGGTTGTCAACAGTTTCAGGAGCGATAGCATTTTGTGCAAATATACTCTAAAGTACTGGGATAGGATCCCAAATACATTTTCACTGCAACGCCATGCCCGACAATGTCTGTAGATGTGTACAAACCATACACCTTAAACCTAAAAATTACATATTTTTCAGAGGCAAGTTCCAAGCTATAAAACAGAACTAAGTTGTATTATAAGTGTAGGCCTGTGTGCGTTTAAACACTTTTTCTAATGGAATTGAGCTGCCATCCACTGAACAATTTTCATTTCAAAAGAAGTCTTTAAACTTATACACTATAAGCTAATTGAGTTGCTTTCCTGCCAGTTGTAGCAACATCCATAATTCTGACACTCGCAACTATATCTGAGGTCTAGTTGCTTTCACAGAGCAAGCTAAAAATAGATTCACGCCGTCAAATACGCGCTTTTTACAAACCAGTCTCACGTTAAATCACGGTGTAGTTTCTACGGTGTGTCACATCCCTTGTTTATACAGAACTAAAATGTGCGTGGCTAAAACTACATTACAAAAGTAAGGCTTTAACAACTGAATAGCGTGTTTCCAACTAGCACAAAATTTACTGTACAACTTAAACAAAATTACTAAACCAAAATTGATATCTAACAATATATTTGTTTTACTTTAATACAGAAGTTAGTGTAGGTCCTAATTAATCATTTACAATTTTGTACCACAGTACTTTACTTGTCAATATAAAAAGTTTCCCTACCATTTATTGTGTTTAGTGTTTTACATTTTTCAACAATTTAGAGTTTCTACTTTAAAATTATGATTTTCTTCTAAACAATGCTTAGGCATATAGATTAATCAGGCCTATTATATTTTAAGTAAATGTACTTTAGCTCGTGTCTTCATGATTCTTTTGATTTGATCTATTATATTTCTTCGGACACGTTAGACAGTTTATGCAATAAATTCCGGATTCGTCCTGTTCTCTTGAATATTATCTTTAGGATTACTAAACATTTTATAAAAATGATTCTGAGCACACAACGAATACATCTTTTACAATATTCGATAATGGTGGAGCCTACATTGTTCTTCCCTTGTTGTCAATTCATTCTTTGCAATACTCATTGCAGTGGCATAAATCTTTTCGTTTGTTTTCCTCATAGTTGCTCTTAGATAACGGCATCTGTAAACCATGGAAATCATAGCTCTTTTATGTGCCGGTGAATGGTTTGAATCCTCAGTTATATGTCTGACTGTGTGTGAAGTACTTCTATATAAACTAAACGATAGTTCAGTGTTTCTTCGAAACACAATCACATCTAGAAACGGAAGGTAGTAGCCTTTTTTGAAGGTGGTAAGCTTTATGGTTGGGTAAAATCCATTGATTATATCACAAAATTCTTCAAGATTTTCGACTTTATTGTCATCCACATAAAGAACCACACTCGCGGAAAGTACTTCCTAGATCTTTTAGCTTATTTCGAACGAACTCATAAAAATCTCGGCTTATAAAACTAGACAGAGGGTTTCCTATATTGGGAGCTTCATCTTGAACTTAACACTTGTTATTAAACAGGAAACTATTTTGACACATGCGAAAATACATGAGCAGTAAAAATTCAATATAGCTATGTTAATTTTAAAATCTTTAGAATTCGATAAAAATTCGTCGTTAAGAAAATAACGCCTTTGCTACTTCACATTTTTGCTTAGAGTGGAGCAAAGGCTTTAAATTTGATTTGTTTTGTAAAATTGAACAACTTATCCACGTTCAAATTCATGATACACCAGGGCAGATTGACGTCTTCAGAAAGGCTGAACTGTTCGATATCTCCATTAGAAATTATAATAGGTAAATCAAATACTAAATTCTCAAAATATGGATCAATCAATGTATCCACTTA
Organism: Philaenus spumarius; assembly: GCA_018207615.1. Classification (NCBI taxonomy): domain Eukaryota; kingdom Metazoa; phylum Arthropoda; class Insecta; order Hemiptera; family Aphrophoridae; genus Philaenus; species Philaenus spumarius. The sequence goes on from JAGFPH010001996.1 coordinate 148,733, forward strand.
AAAGTATTTGAAAGAAAAGTAAACAATACTGGATTGTAGCCTACAGCATTCACCTTGACACAGTGAGTTTGCCAAACTAGTGCAAAAAGGATATAAATAAATGTTTAATGGCCTTAAAATAAATATCCCCTTAGACAAACTGTCTGTCATAATAAACTGCCGCTAAATTCCAAAATATACAACGTCATGATCATCGATTCCATTCCAGAAATAGACGTTCAGTAAGGAGTCTATTTGTATCTCAGCCTCGTGTAAAGAAAGCTGAAATGATGGAGGAAAACTAGTTCTCGTCGAGACTAGTACACACGTAGTTGGATGAAACATAATACATATTATAATATATGCTACGTAAATATTTGTTTTAGCTTTAAACACTTACATTACAATTAATTAAGTAGTGATGGTGGGTTCAAATCTCGCGGTGGGCAAATTATTATCATGCGATGACAACTGAAGAGGCTTTCGGCCTGGTAAAAATAATAAAACCTTCGCATAATTGAATATGATCAATAATACTCAAGTTATAGTAATTGGTATAAACGCGTAACATATTAAACAGAAGAAGTAGTTTGACTCTAGTAGCCTAGTGTTCCGTAACCTGTGCCGTGTTCAAAGAGTTCAGTTCTAAAAATCTAGATCCTAAAAAAGAGTCCTGAGCAACTAAAATCTAGATTTTTAACAATACTTTTTTTAAGTAATTTAAACGCTAATTGGAATTTAAACTAGTTTTGAAACACTATACAAATAATAACAGAGCACAGGATCTCATAACAAAACGTTGTATAATGAGTTTAAATTATAAAGTTTGAAACTGTAACCATCACTCACTGATGATAATGACTTGGTTTGATGACGAAACGCGTTTGAATATTAAAAGTTTTATTATGAGAAACTACTTGTGTTCCGTTATTATTTATTTAGTGATTCTTTCTCATAAGTCCAGTTCAAATGTTATTTATTAAATTGTTAGAGTTTGATCTAGGCAATCCACATTTTGGCGATTCTGATAGAACAAGCTAGTTCCAAATCAAAAATTTTAAAATTAAAAACAAAAAAACTGTCGGTTTAAAATACTTGCTTATTTTTCGTTGCTTTACATATAACGTGAATAAAATAATTTAAGAAAATGTAATTTGCTAAATAAATTAACTAATAATCAGTCTATCCACAAAACACTAATTTATGCATAAGTGTAAAATATAATACGAGTTGCAGCAGCTATTATTTAATATAATTCTTCTTTGTAAGTGCTTATTTGGGAATAATTAGGTTGACCATTGCATGTTGAGAACTTTATTTGCACACAAGAAACATATTTAATCGCTGAACTTACACAGACCGAATTGTTGTGATGACATACAGACAGAATGTATGTCTTTATAAGGCCAAACCCTGAGCTGGCTTCATTGCATGAAAATTAAAATAATAGCATTCAAATTTAGGTCATAAATAGGTCATAAATTTAACAATGAAAACACATACACAGATAAGCCACAAGTACAACAAATAAGTCACAACAAACCACTAAAAATCGTTGACATACAAATTACCCATTACAGTGAAGCTGGGCAGAAACGCTAACACTATATCAATGGTCTGGGTGTCATCACCCAGCATCGTCTGAATACAAGCCAAACCTACGAGCATGTTTTAATTGTGCACACTCGAAAAAAAAGGTGCTTGATGGATAAAAAATTAACACAGTATGGAAAAACTTGATAGAATAAAACTTGAACACAGAATCTGGCAACTAATACGTTTATTAACTCAAACGCGTTTCACTGACAATATCGCCATCCTCACGTGAGACACGAGCTACAATAAGCCAACTATAATGAGTAACATTATCTTCTCACAAGTCAAGCTCAATACAGTATTTGTTTATTAGTACGGACAAAATGGCTGATCCCCAAGTGGCTTCAGGAACCCATGGATTAGCACGAAATGTCTGATGTGGAGACGGAAACCACCAGTACCTCTCTACTGCGTCGTCTGTTGGGAGAAACTATGGAATGACTGTATCTGCAATCTCTCTTAATTCATTATTCTGTATCACTACCAATTCTTCCTCACACTGTCTAAATAACGCTTGTTTCAAAATGGCCACAAAGTCGAATGGCACTGCGAACTCCACGGTAGGTAAAAGTGCGTTGCTTCCTTGGCAGCTAAATCTGCCCTAGTATTCTCCTCTATTTCAGCGTGACCCGAAACTTAGCAGAACGACACCCCTATATCACGCAGTCAAAGTGTGTGTGGGTAATCAAAGGGCACTGCCTGTGGTGATATATAATTAATTCAGTGGCTTGAGTATTGCAAATAGTTCTGTTGTACAAACAGAAGGAGCTGAGAACAATCCAAGGACAGAACAAAAGCACACCGACACTGTTGTCCGGTTTAACGAATTCTGTCTTATAGAAGGACGTTAATTTTATTAAACTGTACTCTGGAAAATGGATAGAATCATCCATAACTTTAGCGGTTCACCACAAGCACTAAATCTAGCTTTATTAATTACAAAAATGAAACCTTTCTTAATGACATTTCAGTAGTTGACGAGTTACTAGAAAATTGGGCACTTTGGGCGCTTTTGGGACGGTATAGCTATATCAAAACTGAAGTTTCATTCTTTACTATCTACTTTTATTTAGCTCCTAGAACTCTTTTCAGAATGTAGTGGGGTAATTAATCGTCCTACTCGCCACACCACTTGAGCAAGTTAAGGGTGCTAAGCCTATGTGACTATCAATTCTCTCGCGTTCACATCAGAAGGTGATGCCAAGTGTATTGTTAGGTGACGTCACTCAGCTTTAATAATGCAAGCGTGCGCTTGGTTGAGTCGAGAGGACAAGTAGTCAACATCCATCCCATCTGACTGCAAGATGTAAAAATGTATTTAAAGTAAAGTGTTGGTTGTATATAAAGACATGAAAATTATGTGAAAGGATGTATTGTAAAGTGCTGTATCATGTGTCGTTTGACTCTGGACGTGGAGTTCGTCAACCCCCCCCCCCCCCCCCGTAATAGAGACAGCTTAATATGTGCTGAGTGAAAAATATACAAACACTTTATTATAAAAAGTATAGGAAAATAAGCATTACATTTTCAAATATGCAAGTGCATACATGGTTTAAAATATTTAATGTAATAATATGTAATTTAAGTAGTATGACAGAATGTAATGTCATTAAACTACTGTACACTGATTGGTAGTTGCTCGAAAATATGAAAATAAATCACTCAAAATATTTGAATATTGATTCCTAGCAATCAATAATACTAATTATAATATTCAACTATAGTACATACATTTTTTAAATATCATGTTTCTAAGCTTTAATTGCATTAATAAGAAGTCAATGCTATTTTTAAAAGGGTATCCTCCAAAACAACTATAAAGGACATTGACGAAGCTAGAAAAGCATGTTAATTATATAATAATATAAACTGAATTTTATTCTTTACTTAATTTACAACGTATTTCTATCCAAACGATAATTCATACCTTTCATTTCCTTAAAGGTTTTATTTTATAATTCACAATTAGAGATCATGCTAATAAGCCAATACAGTTTCAGACAGTAAAATAATCAAACAATAGTTTTTTTGGTACATTTACACTTCTTTGTTTACTTTTCCAAAAATATAAACTTTCTTAATATTATTCTTTTTTAAATTTTTTACTCCAATTTTTTAAGTTCTGTCATCCTTATTAGATTTACTGAGCACTGAATAGTTTAACATTTCTGGCACTACGTTTTACATTTTGTGTAAAGTTCTCCTTTTTCAAAATTCGGATGAATTAATTTCGTAGAGTGGTTTTATTATAAAAGCAATTATTAGAGTGATGACAAAGCTTTAATGGGATTAGATGTATTGTGTTTGTTTTGTTCAAATTTAAATTTAGAGTCTGTGTGCTCTCGTAATGAAGTTGTTCATAAACATATAACAGTGTCTGATATTTACAGGGGTAAACTACAACTGGGATGATGCCCCAAAGAGTAAGTAAAACTGAACTAGAGTTTTGTATGGTAGTAGCTGTGGTTGTTAACTTCGAGTACGTGGCCCTTGGGAAGACAGATTTTTGCAGGTAGAAATGAATACTTATTGCTTTTCTTGCAATGTCACAAGAAACTTGGTTATATGATGAGAAAAGCATTCTTACCTTAATATTATATATAGCTGTCTAATTATCTAAATATAATATTGTAATAATTAATTAATTCCTTAAAAAATTTAGTTTCTTGTATACCGAAATATTTGTATACAACTTATTCTACTATTAAACAAATAAAAGAGCACTGTGGTGACAAAACCACACTGAGTTGAATAAAAACGCCGAACCACAAAACAAGGGAAAAAACAACTAAGCAACTAAATTGTAAGTTATGTTTAATACGTTACACTTATGTACATTTCGATGACATGGTCATCATCCTCAGAGGGTTTTAACACTACTAAAGTGAGGATGATGACCATGTCATTGAAATGTACATAAGGGTAGCGTATTAAACATAACTTGCAATTTAGTTGTTTAGTTATTATTTGTATTCCTTGTTTTGTGGTTCGGAGTTTTTATTCAAATCAGTGTATCTACATTGCCTTAGATACACTGATTAAAGTGTATTTAAAGTTCCATTAAATGTGAACTTAATTGAAAATTATTCTCTAACTGTGTAAAAGTAATTCTTAAGGTTGCCTTTGCATAAAAATGAATCAAATTAATTTAATACTATAAAGAAGGTATTGTATTGTGATTGTTTATACGATTGTTTGGATTTGAGTAAATAAACCACTGATCATGTTTGAAACGTTGATAAAAAAATGCGCGATGGACGACTTAGATCGTTTCGAGTTACATGGATTAGGCTATGTATCATTAAGTCTAAACAAACTAAATTGAATAATTTGGAAGAAAAAGTGCGCAGTTTATTAAACTGTTTTATTTGGCAAAAATATCATATTCGACATTTGCTACATAAAATGTAAACATATCAGTAACTTAAAGTAATCATAAATACCCTACCATATATTTATTTACAGAAACCACTGAAATGATTTAGATAACTTTGGCACAGTTGGAAAATATATACTGCTTGCACACAAACAAAAGCAATTTTGCAAACTATCAGCTTTTATAATACTACTTAGTAATAATATAAAAATAATTATATTTATATATTAATTTAATTAATTTATTTATATATTAATATTATATTTATATTATATATTTATAAAACATGAACAGAGGATGGTATCTATATATATATATATATCTATACTAGTCTTCTGTACTAATATTATAAAGATGTATAGATTGTTTTTTTGTTTGTTTGTTTGTTTGTTTGTATGTAGGGGGTAATCTCTGACACTACTGAACCGATTGAAAAAAATTGTTTTACTAATAAAAAGCTACACTATCCTTGAGTAACATAGGCTATAAATTCATGTCGATAAAAACCTTTTTTTATTTCAATATTTGTAAATTTAGTCGGAAAAAATTCTTAGGTTATTCCTAGAATGATAAACCAACACATGTATTTACACTTATTACCATAGCAACCAATTGAATAAAATAACAGATAATATAGCTGTTTGCTCCAATATTTCCATTAACAGCTGATTTCAAAATTTGAAGCAATTATTTTTGTATTTCTAGCTTTTAGGTTAGGGTTTTAAAGTGTAGACCTGAGCCTTGCTGGTTCTTTTAACCATTATTATAACTACTGTTATGAAATATAAGAAATAATTTAATTTTAAGATTTAACATTATTTACCATCTTAGTTTTGAGGTTATTATTAATCCTACACCTTTTTTATAATTAAAACATAACGTATGTTTTTAGAAGGTTCCATTGGGAGTTGGCTTGCGGAGCACGCAGGGGTCTCCCCTAATATATAAGAAGTTTGAGGTGATTACAACAAAAGAAAAGTAAATAAATACATTTTATATACCTGTAAGTTGTTCAATATAAATCCTTCATATTCCCATACTGCCTTTTTAATGATAATTTGATTTCTAATAGAAATAATATTGAGTACTTTACTTTTTATGGAGTGTGATATTTTCAAAATGTATATTCCTTTAACCGACGTAGATAATTTTGCAATATTCCGACAAAAATAAGGCATTCAATTCCATTCTTGTTAGAATGTTAATTTAGCCTTTAATTTGCAATAGAAGAACCTGCATTTTAATATTATATTCATACAATATATAAAGCAGATAAACCACCAATATTGGCAGGTGTGCTACTTTAATTAATTATTGCCCTTATTAATATTGATCAGGTTCCTGCCACGATTAAGAAGTCGCTTTGCTAAACTAACAATGTATGTTGTATTAGGAACAATGGTTATTGATCTTCCTTCCTTTTGTCCTCTCTCTCTTTCTCTTTTATATACAAGGTAAATATTTTAACAACCCTTAGGGATTCTTTTTTTTAACATCCATGTTCCTAAACGGCACGTTCATAACGCATCTGTTTATTGTGGCACTTTACTTCATTTTACGGTCATATTATTGGAAATATATGCAATTACATTTTTTCCTATTATCCACCTAACCAAATTGTCAATTGTTTGTAGTTGTTTGCGATGAATTATAAATTGCCCTTAAATGTAAGTTCTTAGGGGTGATAAGTCCAATTTTGTTCTTATTTACAGTAATTGTTACAAGGTAAAAATGTAATAAATATTGAAATATAAATACAATTTCACATTAATATTACAAATTTAACATCTAGTTTTATGTATTTATATTATTATAAAGGCTTTATTTAAATTCATCTTTCTTCTACTTAACACCCTACAAATATAAATACGTAACATATTTCTAGAAAATAAAATTAAAAAATAAGCAAATCTGAGAAACAATGGCAGACATAACAAACAACATAATTTAATACTAAACAAAAAGAGTTTTAATAAGATTTTTTTACGCAAAACAAAATTTAGGCAACAGAAAAAATACCAAAATATATTTTCAATTTAATATAAAACGTACAAATTAACAATTCTACATCTTACCATTAAAACCAACCAAGGTAATGTTTAAAAAAAATAAAGATAATAACATTAAAGAAGTCGCACTCTGGGTAGAAAATTAGTCCACATTTTATACAGTAATATATATTTAAAGATTTAGCGAACTGAGCACCGATTGATTTAAGAAAGCCTGAAGGTGCTGTAGTTAGTTCAATGAGGGATAGGTTGACATACATACAGCAATATACATTTAAAGATTTAGCGAACTGAGCACCGATTGATTTAATAAAACTTGAAGGTACTGTAGTTAGTTCAATGAGGGATAGGTTGACATACTGTATTTTTTTTATAAATCCAGACCAATAAGCCTAGTGTGATCCTTGTAATTATGAGCAAGTTTGTCCCTTTATCTTTTATGACAGCATTCCATTTTACAGAATAGAACGTAAATTTTTGTAAAAATGTGGGTACGATCTCAAATAATGTTTTAAATTCTGTTTTTAATAGTATGGGAGATCGAAACGTTTTACATCAAATATGATCCTTACACAATAGATTTTATGATGTTGTAATTAAACAGAGTCCATCATCAAAGATTTTTCAACTTGAAATCTGATTATGTTTTTGCAAAATTCTATAAATTATTCAAATGCTAATCTATTCTAACCTGTTTATTTCTTACTTTCGAAAACCAATCAAGTTATTTTCATTCAATAATGATTTATGTTTGGTTAAAGGTAAAGTTAATCCATATTAGGTTAAGGCTTGTTTGCTAAGGCATCGTGTATTTTTCGCAGTTTAATTAAAATGTATTGAATCATTTGATATTCTTGTCTGAATTTTAATATATTTGATTTCGTCAATTATATTTTAATGACTTAGTTTACTAATAGAACTCCATCTTATGTAAACACGTTTGTTTAGTTTATTTCCTTCTAATACAATTCTTGGATACAAAGAGGAAACTCTGTTTATACTAGTATGAACAAATTCAAGAATTAAATGTGATTCCAATAAATGTTTGAAAAATAAATATATGTATAATTTTGTTATATAAAAAAAATGCTATGTAATTGTTTTCTAGTGGATTAATGTATTGATAATAGATTCTCCAAACCTGCCCTGTTTTACGCAGTTTAGTAAAAATCTATTAAATACAAGCCATAGTTGCTTGTTTGATTGGTAGATATGACTTTAGGTTTATAAGAAAATTTGTTGATTGAATTTGTTCAGTGAATAAATTTTACCAATTTTACCAAACACATAAATGTAAATAATTCGAACTTTTGGTGAAGCAGCAACACATTTTATCCTAAATGTTTTTCTTAATATATTTATTTAGCTGCACTATTATTAAATTTTAAGATTAAATAAATATTTTATGTGTTACATTCATAAAGTAAACCTTAACTCAGTTATATAACTCCACTTAAACTTTAAAGGATTTAACAAATTTGTATTGTGTAAAAATGTCTGAAGTACCTTAGAGATAGTATCCAGGCAGATCGTAGTTATCACTGTAAAAGCTCTTCACTGGATGTTTACACGACGAAAGCGCGAAACACAATGTGGAGTATATCAAGCAAGTAAAGTAGTAGGTGTTTCTATTGGGCTTGCGTCGACACCACTTACTGGTTTTATGAATGGCATCCCCGCCCAGCTTTCATTATTTTATAAAATTTGTTTTTACTATATATTGTAAATATA